>JAGVSP010001861.1:0-98305 GCA_022494985.1 Micrasema minimum
AAACTTTCAATTCGAGTGAGTTAGGTAGATAGTAAAAAAACAACTGTAACCGTATACAAACTAAATAATATTAATATATATATACATATTGTAGTTACCAATGTTATTTGTAATGACGATTTCACTTCATTATCAAATTTACACCGTGTTAAAAGCTTTATTTAATTAAACGCAATTAACGTGGTGAATTTAAATAACAAAATTCTCAACATAAATTATTGTTGAGGAAAAAAATATTTAAAAATATTTGTATACACTGAATTCAATTCAGTATTAAAACACATACGTTGGTTACACTACAACTGCTCCTAATCCGCACCCAATTGTGCATAGGGCACTGCATTGGTACACCGAGTGCAGTAAATCTTGATAATTTGTTACATGAAGGCAAGATGATCCGTCTAACGCTTCAGCGCCAGTCCAGGGTATAAATAGTGTAATTTCATCTCCCTGACTATTTATTTTTTGAATTGAGGAGCATTTTTTCGAAGTGAGGAACATTTAAAAAATTGAATTAACTGTACGATATAAATAAAAAAGTTATGATTTAAATATTGATTTTTCACAATTGATTGGCTATACGTAGTATAGGCACATGATTTTTTAAAGTAAAAAAGTTTCTAAGGTAATTTTTTTTCGTTTTTCGTTTTTTGTCACTCTAAGAAAACGCGTCCCAATAAGATAAACATGTATAAAAAATATTATATCATAATAATATACTAAGTTACTAGAATTTTAAAACCAACATACATTACTTTACAGTTTCTTAGATGTAAGTACTTGTATATTTATCCAGTTCTCCGAGATATAAGAATCCCTTTTAGAATGCAAACATTGTCACCCCCCTTGCCTTGCCACCCCACACCATGCCAACACCCCCGCGTATATTCACGCACAACTTCAGACCTGAAGTAAGGACTTCTCCTTAACCCCATCCGCTCCCGAGGACATTAATGAAATGCTAAATTGGAGGCTGGAGATTCGATGACAAAGGAACAATTCGAGAAAGCAAAGCAACCTTTTAAAATATTTTACATGCCCACCACCTATACAAACTTTTCTTTTTTTCGACTTTAGAGTTTTTTATGTGAGTTATATTTATTTTTAAGCTCGCTTATGATGTACAAGGTTTTTGCTTTAGCGGTTTAGGTCCCCTATAAATTTGGCCCAGCATTAGCCAATAGTTTCAGTGAGGTTGTTTTTAGTGTAAATTTGTCTAAATGAATGCGATAGTTATAGACGTATATATGATTTTTTTTAATCAGTGATTTAAGTTTTGATACGATTTATTTTATAAAAGACAGCAAATATAATCAAAATCAAAAAATTTCATTATTCGTATACATCGTAAGTTATTCGTAAAAACGAAAATCTGTCATCCTAAAGTTAGTAAATAATTGTCAATTGCAATAAGTGCCGTCTTTTTAACTTTATCTTTGTTATTTCGGACAATCTTCACTATGATTTATAAACTCCAGAAATGAATACGTATTTATCAATTTCTCATACACAATTTTCCATTTTTGATTATTTACTCGTTACTTACTTCTTCTTCTGCTTAAATGAGACTTAAGAGGATGCCACGTGACCGCGACCGTTTCTCTATAAAATCGTAGTCCTTAATTTGCGCTCTGTAATATAGCACAACATAAAGGAATGAGTTTTCACACTCTTTAAATATCGCCCAGAATCCTGTTTGCATCGTCTTATTTCTTTATACTATCCTGTTTGTTAAGGGAGAAAAATAAATTATTCAAAAATAAGACTATCCTAACACGCTTCTGGTCGATATCTAAAACGTGCAAAAAAATTTATGGTGAAAATTTAGGACTAGGATTGTCTGGAGAAGCAGCCGTGGGTCAGCGTGACAGCGCACAAGGGTCCGCATGTGTCTCGTTCGATGCTACCTCTCGGGGTATCGACTTACAACTGGCCCTTCATCTTTTTGCAGCTTGTAATACCAGACTCTAAAGCCCAAAACACACGATGAAACGCAAAAATGACGAAACTGCAACTCTAAGTTACTTTAACTAATATCATAATTTCAAAGTGTTAAATGAAATGCCTAAGTGATACGTCACTGTAAAATATTTAACGTCAAACACAGCGCAAACTTTATAGTAGAATCAGTGGCCCCTCAGGCAGGAAAACATCCATGGTCAGTAAGTAAAATAAAAAAAAACGGGAAGTCCGCGGACAGGTCAGCAGAGATGCTTCACAGATTTGGCGATTCTATCATTCATGCTCAACGTGCTATTTTACCAATCAATAAAAAAATTGTGAAATCTTTTGCTTTGTGTTTCACTGTGTAAAACGCTCCTAGTGTTAAGAAATTAATTTAATATTCTCAGAAATTAATAGGAATAGTAATTTGGAGTGAGTATTATTAATACATTAATCATTATTAAACTTTGTAGATATTTAGCCCCAAGCAGATGTCTAGACTATTCTTATTTATAAAATTTATTTCAAACACCTTGATCCCTTTGAATTTTATGACGACGTAAAATGTTATTACCTGAGGTATTTCATTTAACACTTTGAAATTATGATATTAGTTCAAGTAACCTTCAACAAGCCATTGAACACCGAAAAATAAGTTCATTTCCAATTCGACTAAGCATTAAATTGTTGTTTATCATTTATGAGTATATGTACTACATACTTTAAATCAAATTAAATATTTAACAAATAAACATGTAGAAGCAGTGAAGTAAAAAAATACTCGTATGAATATAATTTTAAAAATAAATATTTGTATCTACTAAACATTTCGTTATTTTCATATGCTTCGAGTAAAAATCATGTGATTTTATTATTTTTTTTCAAATAGAATTTTTTTTAAATTTGTAACCACCTCAACAGGCCAGAAGGCCCAATTACAGAGGGGAACAACGTCACAAACACCCAGGCTTGAGAGCTTGAGAGTAAATTTCGTTTATAATATTAAGTGCCTTTGAGGTGATTTTTCACAATAATGGTCCTATTTAAGTTAAATTATTATTGTCCTTATTGTTATTAAGGTGACTGAGGAGTTTGGTTTGTAATAACTACCCCGGTTATAATCCTTTTAATCAATATTAATCCTGCACACATATGACCTCGATTAAGGTGGTAAAGCGCCTGGAAGCATTTTGTCTTTGTTCCCAAGTACCTTCTTGTCGCCAACCACAACAATCTACCGAAGCAATCCTGGTTCGTGTCATTTCTTCCACCCTTTCTGCAGTTGACTCTCTCCTCTCACATCATCCCCTTTCCTCCCTTGTGCAAAATGTGGGTACAAACTACGGTTACTAGCACACAAGGAGAAAATCCACGGAATCTCAATTCCTCTGTCTGTTGAATATTACTCAACTCCAAATAATATCCACCACCAAACCTTCCGGGCAGGGTTGAATGCTGGAATACTAATGTACATTGTACATAATATTATGTAACCCACCTTTTTGTAATTTGCATGGATATATTATTAAGCCCTAATAATAATATTTTTATTATTCATGCAAAATGCAAAAACAATAACAGAAACAGTATTGAATTATATTAATAAAACACTTTGATTTTTGGTCCACTGAGTTTATTTTTTAACACGACATGTTTCGGACACGCAGAACTGTCCATCTACAGGTGTATTTTAAAACTGAAGATAAATATACAATGAAAAGTTTAGGTACTGACAGGGTGGGGGAGGAGCTAAGTGTGGGAGGGGTGGTATGGGGGGTAGGGGGTTTAGCAAGTGGGAATAAACTAAGTAATGGTTATGTATTTTGAAAGGTTATGTTATTTATTAATATATTATTTGAATTTAAGTTTTTTTGAATTTCGATGTTCTCTAAATTGTTCATTATTTTTCCTTTATTAATATTTGAATGTAAAAGTTTGAGATTATGTGAGTGAAAAGAATGATTCGTTTCCATGATATGGTTGGCGAACTCTGAGAAGGTATTTGAAGTTAAGGCACGGCGATGTTCTTTATTGATAACAAAATCATTGATTACAGGTATTTCATTTTATATCCCTACTGAGATGAGGTAGATTTTTTTTTAAATTCAGAAATATGGATATTCGAGCGTTCACAAGGCTTATGACCTGTCATTGGCTGGGTTAAGTGGCCACATGATGTATTACAACAATCCCCATTTCACCTAGTATTTGATAACTTATGACCTGTCATTGGCTGGGTTAAGTGGCATAGATGGAGCTGAATATCAATGCATAGATGGAGCTCTCAGCTCGCTGGTGGATGATTCTCGATTCGTAGCATATATACAAAATCAAAAATGTTACCTGGTGTGGATATTCGCTAATAAGCGGAATGGGGAATTTTGAAGTGCATAAAGTGGCCACTTAACCCAGCCAATGACAAGTCATAAGCCCTGTAAACGCTCGAATATCCATATTCCTGAATTTGAAAAAAAATTCTACCTCATCTCTGTAGGGATATAAAATGAAATATAATCCTACTCCTGTCTTAGGACAAAATCCAGATTTGTGTACAAGTATTTGAACACGCCCAAAATGATTATAGGTATTTTCATAAAAGTAGATTTTTTATTTAAAAAAAGCCTAATTTTATGATCACGTGCATCTATAATGTATATTTGTTTATTTATTTATTTATTCATGCCCATGGGGCTTTTACAAAACAAATGTAAGTATTAATACCAAATTACATGTATACAAATAGTATATGTACAACATTTTTCAATTAATTATAAGTTAAATAACGTAACTTAATAAAATGTATGATAATGTCTGGCTAGTTTATTGGTGAGGCCAAATTGTCTGCAAAATAGTTTATTTAGTTAGAATTGAAAACGTATTTGTACTGGTATCATTGATTTATCTACAAACGTAAATATCTGCTTTGGGTCGGGTTACTTTAAGTCAATTATTGATCTGATAAAATGGGTCAAATTTTGGGGTTATTGGAAAAGTATCTGGCAACCCTGGTCGTTAGTTCGGCCATTCCTTTACACGGTCCCTCTTTAGCTCGGATTTTCTCTGGCAACACTACAAGTAGCGGGAATACATCAAACAGACATAATTTAGGAGACTTGCGGCGATAGAGAATATTGCTCCATTGGATTTTAATGCCCGTATGCAGACAGCCTCAACCTTAACGAAGAACTCCACTATGCAGTGCAAATATCAGGACAAGTAGAGTAGAATATTATACATACATGTATGTTCATAATTTCCTCAACTTTGAGTTTTCTCTGCATATAAGGGTACTTAAAAGTGCATTCACACCTGAGAGTTTCAACATAACTTGACATCAAGGTGTAAAATCAATTCTAAATTAATGTTTATATACAGGGTGTAACAGAACTCGATGTACAAGCGGAAAACTGGTGGATCTACGTCATATTTGGAGTTGATTTTGTTCCATGACTTTTTGATTTGAGCCTTTAAAAAAAACAAATTTTTTTTTTTTTTTTTAAAGTCTGTTTTTCCGTACGTTATTCTGGGTTAAGGTAATGAAATGAACGCCCCGGGAGCTGAACGCATGAGTTGAGAACACCGCTGTCTCCCTCTTTCCTCCACACGAGTCCGAGGCGATGCAACGAAGTATGGAGGAGAGAGGGAGACAGCGCCAGCGGTGTCCTTGACTCGCGAATAGACTTTAATACACGTGTTAATGTTTACATACTAGGTACCAACACAACACAAGCAGATTTGGTAAAGCAGATTTATTTATTCCATGTCACAAATAATCCATCGATGTCTAATGTAAAACAATTGATCGATATTAGTACCTAAAAATTAATCATACCACAAAGAAGCTTCAAGCATCCGATTAATCCGATTTGAAAGATGTCACTTATTGATTTTCACGGAATTTTCGGAACTTTCGCTACACTGGACTAGCATAATATCGTAATTAGATATTATTTTATTTTAATTTAAACTTATCACCCAAATATTCGTTTTAGTTCGAACGTAATTATACTTATTCGTTTAAAAATGCGCCTAAAATGACAAGCCTGCCCGCCGGTTGCGTCATTATTATTATTTGAGGTTATGTTATGGAACAAACAAACAAAAATGGCGCCCCCCCCCCCCTCCACAGCGTCAGTGCCGCGATTCTAAATGAGTCGACAAGCCTTCTTCGAATATGAATTTGTACTGAATTCGTATGCGCAGAAGTCCTGCCAAAAAATACAGAATACCGACCCAGAACATATGTTTCCAACCCGAAAGTAACCAACTCATTTCAAAAGACCAGTTAAATTGCAAAGTAAAATGGCTTTAATTCTTATTAAAATGCGGTTTTTTGTTATGTTTTCTTTATGAATAGTATTAATTTGATCAAATAAATGATATTTGACAACAATTTGCAAAAAATTATGAAAAAAAAAAAATCAACTTCTAACTCGATTTTCTCGAAAACTATGAGTCTAATCAAAAAAATTTTATTTCACAAAATCGACTCCAAATATGACGTAGATTCACTGGTTTTCCGCTTGTACATCGAGTTCTGTTACACCCTGTATACAAGCAGTGGTTTTATAACGTTCAGTTAAAATTCTAAATACTTATTTTATTCAAGCACGGCAAATAATAATACTTTTATCAAGATACTGGAACCATTGACTTTAGTTGTAGGTGGATAACAAATAAATAATAAAATACATAATCATTTTATTATTTTCGGATTATACTGTTGGCATAACATCAGCCGTATTTACACTTAAGTAGATCAATCCAGAACCTCGTAAACGTCATTTTAATGCAAAGTATCTAACAAAGAATTTAAAGTAATAATACTAAGAGAATGTCTTAACAATATCTTAACATAATAACAATATCTTAACATAATAAGATTATCTGAACATAAGCATTGAAACCGTAGTTAGGAAAAAACCAAGCATTTTAACTCGACCAAATTAAAAAACAATGATTTTTTCATAAATATGCAACAAGAGGTTCAAAAACATATAAGATTAGAAAAGAAAAGAAAAGCTATGTCACAGAATTGTCTAATGTATAAGGGCATTAAAATGTATGAGGAGATTCCAGATAAAATAAAAAATGAACAAAATGTAAAGTTATTTACGGTTAAATGTAAAAAATATATGTCTGAAAAATATTAGTGTAGGTATTATATTATAGCTTAATTGAAAAATGTATTATACTAGGATAAGAATAAATAGGAAAAAAAAACATTAGTCCATGTAAAAATTATTTAGTAAATATAATAATAAAAAAAAAAAAATATTCCGTCAAGCTAACCAAGTAAATTTTTAGATCAATTAAAATGATCATGTATTACACTAATTGCAGCTAATTAACTTAATAAATATAAAAAAATTATCTCTTGCTACTAACACACATATTTTTCCATTGATTTATACTTTATACTGTAATACCGTTCAGTTCCGATAACCGTTCTCACGTATCACGTAAATCAAAGGCAATATTACCGTTCAGTATCGTCATAAAGCCTATCCGTATTCAAAACTCAAAGTTAGTAACCGCTGCTTTGTCCCCATATAGACAGGCGTCATACCCTTTTATCCTAGAGAATATTTGAATTACGATACTACGGAGCCAAACAAAACTATCAAAAATTTTCCTTGTAAAAAACTTATAATTCAAAAAAAGTTTCTTTAGCCCGAAGTTTTTGAATTATTGACACTTTTGAAAGAAATCTCATTTCCATGTTTTTATTTCTGGACCGTATCTGCCTGTTCGTGCTTTATTATGATTCTCCCGTCAATTCTGAAATATGCCTCCCTTATATTTGTTTTACGGCTCTCTTAGAACTCTACACCCTTATTCCGACATCCATTTTTATCGGTTTTACTTTTTACTCAATTTAACAGTTATTACTGTCTCTATCTGTTAAGTTATTCGACCTTATTCTATAAGACGTAGGTACTAAAACTATGGCAAGTGAAAAAGATTTGTTTTGAACTCTTAATATTCCCTATAAAACATAAAAAATATTTTCGAAAATAAAAGGTGTTTGTACGAGTTTATAAATATATAAATACATAGTAATGATACCATATATTTTATGTAGGTGTAATACCACGTATAAACCATTTATTAAATGTTCAGGAGAGACAAAAAAAACTTTCGATTCTTACATATTTTAAATGCGGTTAGTTTTGAATTTCCTGTCTTAAATGACACAATATGTTTTAAAACAGAATAAAATCAAATACATGCACAGGATGGCTTAGTATTTTTAAATGAATCGCAGTTGGAAGACACGAATTTTCATTTTCTACCACTTTTATTGCTGAAACACATTTCCTAACAACAGCTTTAGTTTTTTTCATTTATATATTATACCTAGGTCGATAAATAAATTAGGAATTGAACATTTGTAGGGTTGGTAATATGAACATCATAACTACCACTTTTTTATTAATATTAAAGCTTTTTATCAATAACTGCATTAAAACACAATAGCACTTACCTATCGAAAAAAATATAGCACAGCTTACACGTTGAGTACAATATTTTTTTATTAATCCATCCCTCGGCCCGTATCGGAATATCACATCGATTACATTATAACACCGAGAAAATATTTCTATAGAAGCTCATAATTTGGGGCTGGATCATTTATCATTTGAATCACGGAATAAAGCAGCTGCAGCCATTTTAATAAACGAAAAGAGAAAAAACTAACACATTCAGCTGCTTGTAATAGGAATTTCACAGTTTGAGGTTAGCCAAGGTTTTATTGGTTTGGCAAGTGGATGGAATAGAACGGAAATCTCGGTTTTTTGTTTGTTTATTTTGGGGGGCTCGGAGCGGCTTTATTCACAGATCTTTAATTCAATTTTTTTTCAAACGTTGAAAGAAATGGCCTTCGGTTTTGTTGCAGAGAAAGGAACTATGGATTAAGATGTTATTTGCTTGATTCGTCAGCTATAATATCTGTAAAATTTTGGTAAAAAATATTACTTCCGATTTTTTGGGCGGAAATAAGATTTAAGTTATGCCAAAAACCTAATAAAAAAAAAACATAAAAATATTTTGTTAAGTTTTCCGAGTTGTATTTTTTATGATGTCCACATCCACATTAGTCAATAGAAGTTGATTTATATATCGTCTATGTAAGTGCAATTTTTTAAATTTTTTTTAATTTTATTTATTCAGGATATCAACAGTTATCCAAATAATAAATATATAAACAAAACAGCAAGATAATACAACCAATAATAATAGATATCCACAAGTATGCAGATTAAAAATAATTGTAAACAAGTTTTACAGTAAGGTGGTGTAAGTAAATTGTGTATGAGTGTATGGGGGGTGTGTGAGAGGGTGTGTGAGATTCTGTGAGTATGTTTTAATGGGTGAAAATGAAAAATAAAAATGTTTAAATGAAAAGTGAAAATGTCACTAAATATCGGAACCTAATATTTTGTTTACAGCTTGTGCTTTGAAATTATTTTTATTACAAATAAATGGGTCTGATGAATTAAAATTTGAATTGTATTCCCTAACAAGACGTATGAGTGGAGAGTTTTTGGGCATAATTTGTTCGTACAGTTGAAATGTGGAATAATGAGCATGAGGTATTTTAAGTTAGGAATACTCTGTTTTTTTAAATTTTTAGTTATACAGCATATTATGAAAATTTTGTTATTAAGTTTTGCTTTAGAAGTTCATCAATGTTCTTAAAAAGTATTTTCTATTTACAGAGCGAGTTTCTTCACAAAAAATTTTTCAAGCCGTTAAAATTGAATCAACATATTTTTAACTAAATAAAATTCAATATTTAAAACGCCATTGATGTATTTTTAAACGAAAACCGCGCTTTATAAATCATTCCTGAAGTCCCTGAAGGATAATTACATTTATCAGCGATGTAAAGTAAAAGCGTAACTTGCAATGAAGTTGAAACAGAAGATTTGACGACAAGTTTTTTGGCATTCCTCACCACTTAAGGGCCCTAAGTGCTCTTTAGCTCCGCCCGGCGGTGCTTGTGCATCCCATCGCACTAAAACATCTTATTGCTTTATCCGCCAACCCACGCCATCATCCGATGTTTTGTGCTTCTAGTAAGAAAAGCGTGTATCTACACTCCCAACATCTCTCTTCTCCCGCCTTTGCGGGTTTTAAACAATCCGACTAGAACGTTAGTTCGGAAGGCATAAAAGGCTAATAATTTCGGAATAAAAGAATTTGAATCGGACTGTGGTCTAGAAGTCGCGGACTCCAGAATCAGGCTCAAATTCCAGTCACCCATAATTCGTTTCCTTCTTTACAGTACTTACTTACTTCTTCTTCTTTTGCCACGTTCGCTCCTATGAGGAGCATGTGAACATCACTAGATCCGTCCAGGAGACCCTGTCACCAGCCAGCTCTCTCGCCTCCTCCAACGTCAGGCCCGCATCCATCAGCTCCGCCGAATACAGCCGTAGGATGGTCATTGACGGTCTGGCAGGACGGCGGGATCCTGCAGGCGACTAACTTACTTACTGACTATTTGAAAGAAGCACAGTAATAATTAAAATATTAAAATAACAAATTAAGTCATCCCTACTCTTTCTTTCCCTTTGCGGGTAAGTAAGTGCACCTAAAGTGTTGCAGTTTGCGTCAGAGCTGCGGAACGTGGACCTGGATGCACGGGAATCGGCGGCCGATCGCTTGGCTTGGAGGCAGTTTGTGGAATCCATATGCTCCACACAGAAAGCGGATATGGTATGATGATGATGATGATGTGCGTGCGGCACTACATTGGTGCTACAAAAAATGTGCGCTTTTTATAATTCGAACATAATGGGCCATTTCCGTGTTATTCTTTAACATCTTGACTGGCCTTTAATGACTTTCAATCATGTATTTAAATAAAACATGGTATCTCTATTGAGTTTTGAAATAAATAAATGAATCAAATAAAAGATACTACAATGGTCCACAGGGCACTGCATCGGTACACCAATAAAAGATACAATACAGAACAAACGAATAAAACTAAAAGCAATGTCATTTTTCTACAAATTGAATTTTTTTAAAGAATCGCAAAGTTGGCGCTTCCAATAAAATATTTTTCAATTACCCAGAAATTGCGAAAACTGAAGACCATTTCAAACTGGTTTTGTAGTTCGCGTCTCTCGCCGTTGATGTATGAATTGAATACAGAAACGCACCATAATAGCGCGCCAGACAGAAAAGGAGGAAAACTGTTTATGGCCAAAGGTGCTATGTGGAGTTGTGGAGTTGAGGAGTCTGGAGCTAGGAGTTAAGAGTTAGGATTTAGGACCTGCTCAGAGCCAGATCTCCGGATTTTATGCCAGTCGACTAACACAAGAGAGGTATTGTTAAGACTTTATTCTCTGACTCGTACAATAAAAGTAAAAACCAACGTAGCCACTAGATAAAAGTTCACCGTAAAAACCTTCGAAAAAGAATTTCAGAGAAGTGCAATTCCATACTTGAAAAATACTACCCTGTCTAGTGTTGCCTAGTGACAGTTAGGTGACCCACTACACCACTCATTCGTCATCACTAGACATCTACGTCACACGTTTCAAAGTGTGAGTGTATTGGCCTAAATGCGGGAAATGTTATGAAATTTAAAAAAAACTGTAAGTTGAATTATTTTCGAGAGTGAAAACAAATAAAATCATAGTTATATTACTAGACATGATTTTGAAGAAAAAAAAACTGTAGACCAATACTAGGTTGCATCTTTATTATCGATATCTCAACAGAGGACAACGAGAGAGCTACAGCTATAGGCAGGGTTTGATCCGTAATCAGCGCACAAAATTTGGAGAGCGCGCTTTTGCAGTTGCGGGCCCTGTGGCTTGGAATGCTCTCCCACCAGAAGTGCGCAACTGTGAGAGTGAAGGGATGTTTTAAAAGAAACTTAAGACCTATATGTTCTCAAAATCTTTTGATTAATTTTGATAATAGAATTTTCTACTCAGAAATTGAGTTTTTACTCACATTAAAAATTCCCGAGACGTTAAATTCAATATTTAAAGCGCCCTTGAGGTATATTTATACGAAAACGCGCGCTTTTAAATTATCCATAATAATAATAATTATTATAAAGAAGCTTAGCGCAGGGATCACTGATACACGTGTTGGTAATGTATATTGCATTTATGACGCTTATAATGAATTTTTTTCACAATAATATTTCATGTGTGAAACCTTGGACTGGTATTACTGAAGCGTAAGACTGTCATCTTGCCTTCAGGTAATAAAATGGTCGAAATATACTAACTTGGTGTACCAATGCAGTGCCCTATGCACCATTTAAACATTGGGTGCGGATGAGGGAACGTAGTAGAGTAGTAGTAGTAGTATACATAAATATAACGTAAACATTAAAATCTCCATGATAATTTACCGTCGTTTTAAGGTTATTGTTTTTTTAATTACACAAAATATGCATAAAATTTAACATTATACATTTTTTTTATTCAATTATACAATCTGTCCTATTGAGATATCAATATTGACCAATTTCTTACCTTAGTAATAGAAATAGAAATTCGAAAACTGACGTTGAATATCTGCATTTAAAATACCTAACTAAAAATATTAAAGTAATTCTTAGCCTGACCTTTTTTTCGTCCGAGAGGAAAAATAAATAAAAAACATATAACCTTTATAGTGCATTTCGTGAAAAAAATTAAAGCTCGTGGTTTTTTTTGAAACCTTATTGCAACCCGCCAACAAATTATAAGTCAAAATTAGTATTGTATTGCTGATCTGCGAAAGTTTCAGTTAAAGAATCATAATCTTTATTAATTTTATTTATTTATTTAGTTAGTTTCGACGCCCATAGGGCTTTTACATTTAAAACAAATTACACAGTACAATATAACCAGAAAATGATAAGCAAAAATATCGTGCATAATAATGAAAATAAATGAAAAAATGTAATTTTTCGGGAAGTCAGTCAAAAGATTTAATATGCATAAAAAAAATCTTAATAAAATTACTCTAAACTCATAATTTCTACCTTTATCTGGGCAAAGCGGCCAATGCCTTTTCATTAGGACCTTTCTCATTCACAGTCCTCTACCTAACCATTGAATATCGTCCATCCATCTTGTTGGACCTGCTTTCTGGACTGGATTAGGTATATTATATGAATAGGTATCAAGTTACCAAGCCTCGAACCCCGAACCGGTACATCGAAATGGGAACGACACTTCCAAAACCATAACCCTACTCAAAGGGGCTATGTGAAATCATAATTTAATTTTAGTCATCTTCCCTCTTTGCTTAATGCTGCATTAGATTTGTCATAACACCTAGATATTGATTTTATTTGAAATATGGTTATGTAAGAAAATATATATTTATTTATATGCCTACAACCCACATAATATTGCTTAGAATAACTTAATACAAATACTATTACTATTACAAGTATTATACATGGAGAAACAAAACTTGTAGTACAACTTGAAAACTGGTGAATCTACATCATATTCGGAGTCAAACGTGATTTTTGAATTTTAACTTTTAAAAAAAATATATTTCTTCTCACAAAAGCTTTCATTAGCAGGTAGCAAGTTTCGCAGATAGTAAAATTGCACAAATTCATATTTAAACGCTGTTTTCGATTTGCTTCATTTATGGATAGTATTAATTTGACTAAATACATGATATTTGATAACAACTTTTGTCGAAAAAAAAACAACTTCGTACTCAATTTTCTCGAAAACTATGGGTCAAATCAAAAAATTTTATTCTACAAAATTGACTCCAAATGTTATGTTAAATTACTGGTTCCTCGCTTGTATATCGAGTTTTGAAATTCCATGTATAGTAATGTAGAAATCCACATACTTAATTTTTTTTTTAATGGTCAAGTGACCTCTATTGGAAATGGACAGACCCAATTCAATACTTTGCATGAAAAAAAGTTTCAATATACCTACACATCTTGAAAAAATAATCTTAAGAATAATTAAATCATTACTTTACAGTAACAATTATAAACAATTAATTACGAAAATTTGTATAGTGAAATTGTGGGCTGGAGTATGTGGGTAGGTATATTAAAGGGCCACATAATATTATAAAGTTAGGATGATTTATGTTATTTTTACGACACAATTATCTTTGCCTATTTTTATGATACGCGTAGGTTTTATGTTCCGGTTATAATACTCAACTGCACACTTGCGTGTCAGATATTTGGGGGAACCGAGGACGTGTTTTTATTATTAACTAGGTACTAGGTATCCAATAAAATAACTAATTTTTATGTTATTATTAATAAAATTTAGGCGCCTTTATACTGCATGCGATTGTTCTTTAGAGAAAATTATTTGTTTTGAGTACATACCTATGTAAATATTTTATTTAAGGAAACTTGCCAAATACGAAAGCTGTCGCACCATGGATACCAAACTTCACTAACTCAAAAAAAAAAAAACGAGAAATTGATTCCGGTAGGTACCTATCTATTGCTTCATTGAAATTGAATTTAATAAAATTTAAATATCGACATGGGGAAAGAGATAAAAACATGCTTTTTTCGTTTATTTTCGACAAATACAATGAATGAGCCGATAAAAAAATTGGTTGATGCTAATAAGTGCAAGCATAAAACAAACCCCAACTAAAATTCATGATTTGTAACCGTAGATTACCGGAATAGGTAATATGTAAACTTTTTATATCCAAAGTTTCCGTCGATTTTCGAGTCTCTTCCATTGATTTTATGTATTAAAAAAAACAGCCATTTACTAGTTAGAACTATCTAGAAATATATCATAAATAATTGGCAACAATTCCTTAAAACTCTTTAGAAAAAAAGGAACCTTATTGGTTAAAGGAGCCTAAATTAGCAAAGAGTTATTTTATTTATTTATTTTGAAATAAGTAATTTACAAAAACAAGGAATTTCTATGTCGGTGTATTACAGGGATATTGTTTCGTGTTAAAATTCCTGGGATTTTTCAGACCTAGAAAGGATAAATCTTAAATTAAAACGGAGAAAGGGAGTGGCTATGGGCGGCTTCTTCCTTCATAATTATACCAAACTTGGGGTTGATTTTTCTGTTTCCTTTAATCTATTTTAAACCACAAAAAACGAAATGCTACATTTACAAGGAATCTTATCGTTATTTGGAAGCAAAGAGTAAAATACAATTTTTCAAAACACGCAATTTTGCATGTTTTATAAAAAAAGTTGGTTGTGCATCTTTATTTATCTCCATTTAGTATAAAAGTTTATAAATTTGGAATAATCGGCGTGCGTGCAAAGACGTGCATGTACAAATGTAGAGGAAGCAAGGGAAGTGTGCCAGGACAGAGTAGTGTGGCGTTCTATCCTCTCTGCCTACCCCTTCGGAAAAAGCTTGATAGTTAGTTAGTCAATAAATTATGAAAGACGATTACAGCACGCTTCTGGTAGATCGATTGTGTTTAAAAGATATAGAAAACAGAAGACTACGTTTGTATGGATCATTTTAATCCATATCAAAACGTAATTATTAAATTACCTGTCATTGGCTATTGACATTTTTTAAATAAAATATAGTGGTTGAAACCAGTGTGCTGTATCCCTAAGAACGGTTTGACTATAAAACAAAGGCATAAATTAATTTGATAATTACGTTTTTAGAACCTTAGTTTGTTATCATTTTAATTGCTGGGGCGTTGAAGAAATCTACACTCCCCCTTAGTCCTTGTTCCCACAAACGTTTACGTGTTAAAACAAATTAATTAAGGATTTTAGTAAACCTCTTCAGGACACTTAATTATAGCCTGTACTGAGACTGACAACGGTAAGAAGTAAGGATGTATGGAGAACTTTAGTAGAATCCTCTAATGAATGTTTAACTATTTCATGATGTCTAGTAAAAAAGGAACATTGGGGTTCTTAAAAGTATAAAATATACTTATACTTCTATGAGCAGTGCATCTTGATCATTATTACATAAAGGTAAGATGATCAGTTTTTATGTGATACACACATTTCAAATCAACTCCATATTTGACCATCGAGAATCGAACCCGCGACATATTAAATAATACAATAAAATAAAAGAAAGATATGTTTTTACCTATTCATAAAATAAAACTGACGAGATAAAAACATAAAAGTAAATATTTAACACCGTGCTTAGAAAGTATGAAAAAAAAAGTTACGTAGATACTTCTGAAATAAAATAAAAATGTTACATAGTTTTTTTTTTTGCTTATGTAACTTATGGGGTCCATGATAAGTTTTTCTATAAAGATAAGTACCTATCTCTACACGAAAATAAACGGAAAAAAAATAAACGAAAAAATAAAAAGATACGATTGTAATGAGTGTTTTGGGTAAACAAAACAATGACACTGTATGACTTATAACAATGTTTTTTACTAGTTACTAAAAAAAATACTAAAAAAAAAACACGAATTGCAATGTTTTTCATTTGGAGGTATTGTTATTATTTTCGTGGCAAGAATAAATTAATAAATATCAGTATCGCTATTAATCAGTGTTATCGAACATAATAAGAAAATAAAGTGTCGGTATTTTGTGTTATTTGTTTTGATAAAGTTTTTTGTGCTTTTCTGTGTTTTGACAAGTATTCCTCGTTTGTTTGCTTATGAACATAATAATATAATATATCGCTTTCTCTCAAATCTGAGAAAGCTAGCTGCAATTCAAATAAAAATTAAGTTTTTAAATATTGTGTTTGTTCCCCGGGAACCAAAGAATTTCTAATTTTTTTTGTAGGCGGTAACAATAATATTGTGTTTACCTGACTTTTGGATTGACTGGTTGTAAATCCTGTGTGTTTGAGATATTTGTTCTGTGTAGTGGGTTTAAATCGATTGGGGAATCCTCCGGAGGACTCAGCAAGTTCCTTGAAGGCTTACGAACTTTGGCACTTTTAACTGTGTCGGGGAAATTCCGTGGTTGATCGTCCATTCAATGGAGCAAAGTTTGGGACTTTGACGTATAAACTACCGCCGGAGTTGACACAAAAGCAGTAAGTATTATAATTGCGCAGTACTTGTGTAAATAGTTAATAGTTTCCTTGTAGGTTCTCTCAACCCTAGAATACCAGCCTCCTTTTCTTCTCGCATCAGCCGTGCTGATAAGTTGATATTGTCTATTTTTTATACATCGGATCCGTAATCATTAACCTATAAAATCAACTTAAGTTTTTTGTCACCAAAGAGTTACAACTAAAATATAGGGATATACAAAAAAAACTTGCGTAGGCTCAACCCTATCCGTAAATTTATTGAGTCAGTAATATTTGATAAACTCTTTTTAAAGTTAAATAATCTAGGTGGGTGTCTATTTTAATGATTTCGTGGTATTTTTTCATTGAAATTTGGAAGTGAAATTTAAAAAATATAACTATTCTATGTCTCACAATACTTCTAATAAATTGGAGGAATGTAAACGGTTATATTCTCGGTTTATGGGATTATTTTATGGGGATTTAATACATCCAAGAAACGGCAGATCTGGATTCAGCCTTCCCCGGGGGAGTGAAAACCGCAAATTTAATTTATTCATTTTAACGTAATCTTTTCCGACGGCAGAAGGTTACATTATAACAGGGAAACTTCGAACTTATTCCCGCGCGATGTGTTTTTTCCCGCTAAAATTTGTAAAAATATTCCCTGAAAATTTCCAGCCAAGCGCGAGCGGAATACTCGGCAACAAAGTGCTTTTCCCTTTCGGAAAGCGCCTACGAATTGACCGTAAATACTGGTTACATTTTAAGATATTGAATTATTTTAGCGCCACGCATGAATATAACTTTGAGGAAGGATTTCGCTATAAATCTAGTAAAGAGCTAAACATCCAGATGGGTGTTATGGACCCATCTAATTTCATGAGACCCATAGTGTGTTTCATTCCATATCCCGCCCTACCGACAAGTATCGGAATCCAGGATAAATTATTAATTTAAAGGCTTGAACACGTTTGAACCAGTATCACTGAAATAACAAACAAAATTAGTGTTCCAATAATATCATAAAAATGGTATTAAAATTATACTTTACTATAACTTAATAAATAACTATTATACAAATAATATGTATCGATGTTTCTCAGTAAAATCTGTTATTAAACTCGGTGAATCTTAGCGTGAAAATCGTGGTGGTCATATTCTTGGTAGGAGGTCGAACATTCTTCCTATCTCCGATCACCTATCGACAAGATTCACGCCATGACATCACTAAAGCCATTAACCGCACGAACAATGCATGGTAATCAGTAATCGTAATTCACGATATTTCGCGCTGTGATGGATTGTAATTTGTAATTTACAATTTACGGCAGGTCTTGGTACCTGGTGAACACGAGCCACAAGTCACCCGTGTTGACCAAGATTACGTGGTGTTTTACTACTCCGTGTCCGCCATTATAATTGAACTGAACGTTTAAGATAGCAGTTTCCACGGGTCGTAAAAAGAGTATAAAAGACGAAAAATGGTAGCTGACGGTGGAGTCCTTGGATTGTCCTCTCCCGCCTCGCTATTCCAAAACAAAACGAACACTTTTTATTCCTGCTAAGCTGGCAAAATCTAAATTAATAAAACAGTAAATTATAAAGGTATTAAATCTGTCACATTATACATTTTTATAAATGTGTATGCCTTTTCCCGGTCATGATTTGAAGCTTTAAAATACACGATTGGGAACCTAATCTTTTAAATATTGTAAATAATGTACGTCAGTGTCAGTGGTAAAAATAATTCAAGTACTTAGAAATAAGAATTAAAAGCCTTGATCTATATTTTGTGTTTTATGTGAACACTTCATGGTTACCTCTTGTATATATTTTTATCAGAACGTTCAAATTAGGCGGTTTTTATGAAGTCATTGCAATATTCTTGCATGGTTGTTTTTCAACTTTTTTTTATTTATGACCCACGGTTGATATGGCATAATGTCTTATTTTTCAACAATAACCCGTAAAACTTCTCTTTATTACTACAAGTGGGGGTAATGTGTTTCCCAGAATTAATTCCCTCCAAGTATAATACAACCCCAACAAAATGAACGTTGATCTCGACGTGCGTTCAATTTGAAAAGGGCTTTGCAATTATTCTTTTTGTTTGAAATCCCAACGATCGATTGCCCCATTAAACTCTTATAACTTACTTTGTACAAATGTATTTCAAGTTACCCAAACCATAGTTCCGCGAAAGCTACCCTTATTATTCTATATTTCTTTAGACGTCATTCGTAACGGAATATTTGAAAGCACGAAAGATTTCGGAGACAAAATACGAGTAATTTATCAAGTTTACAAGCAATATACGTAGAGGTACAAAATTTATTGATGTATCAAAATTATGATAACTTTTTTTTATTCGTTTTTGACGGATAAATGCAGCTAACAAAGGTAGGTGTGTTCTGAAGGTTTCAGTTCACGAAAAGTTCACGAATACAAGTCTCGGAATGTTCATTCCTCGTATTATAATGTTATCATTGGTCTCGTTTCTAGCATTTTGAATTGTAAATCCAGGCGTGTTTTATCAACCTGAAGAATATTTAGCCTTTGTGCTCCTTTTTCTATTGTTCAGCTTACATAACATCATAATCGATGTTCAAATTAACTCAACCAGACATAAACCAACAGAAAATTCTTACTCTGTTTCAGGATTCTGCTCCACAAAACCCGTCCAATACCTATCTCTGTGATTTGTATGCTAGGTTGATTTCATTTCATTTAATTAATGAAATTTCTGCTACAGCTGTATCTAAAAACATTATCCAATACTTTTTATATGCGATACGATCGTGATGTTACATTTTACATTGTGTTACCGGTTTGAAAATACGTGCAGTTGATGCATATAATATACATATATTCACATTTTATATTTTTGGTATATTGTAATAATTATTACTTATATGAGCTTGATATTAATTTTATCATGACGAATATCTATGTTTACCTCAGCAGATTTAATTATAAATAATATCTTGGCAATCAGGTACATAATTACTAATGTTTATTAGGTAATATACCTAGTATTGTAAAAATTAATATCAATGTCTTCTTAGTATGCCCTTAAATGGTTTAGAATTTAAAGAATGTAGTTCATTATGTAGGTGATTTCAATCATACTTAATGATATGATGAACGAAGTTTATGCACAGTTTATGTAAATATTTTCTTTTTAAATAGTATTGGAAATCTATTGATCTTTCCGTAAGCATGTGTAATCTGCTTATTTAGAACATGTTTAACAACCTAAGTTTGCGCTCAGTTATGCACACTAGTTCATCCGTTCCTAAAAATATGTACATATTGAAAAAGGTGTATAGTATGAGTCTCCAGTATGTAATAATAGTTGGTACTAACGCTGTTTTGCTGATAAGGCCCAAAGCGTTATCTGGAATATCGTTCAACCACCTCTATTGTTCACCCAAAGATATACCAATCCAGTCAACACCTTTATTACATTTCGAACGATTACGTAAAGAGGTGAATATACCCGCATGAAAAATATTATTGCGAAATTTTTATATCACTATCATAGAGTTGATAGAGAGAAGCGGTCAGCAACGTAGTTGTTCAATTTTTGTATAAACCAATTAAAAACTAAAACTATTCAGGTATATTTTAAAATTTCCAAATATCAACCTATTTTGACAGGTTTAATGCAAATGACACATTATTCCACAATAATTTTCGATGTTATGCTTAACTAATATATAAAACTGTACCATGATCATAAATATATTTTTGGTCATTATTTATACAGTAGAATGTGTCAATTTTTAACTACATTATAAAATAACCCAGTATTTATCATATCTGACTATTAATTCTAGGTAGTTTCTGATTTTCTACTAAATTGTAAGCATTATTCCTCTTCTAGCAATAATAATAATCTCTTGAAAGTTTCAATACGCTCGAAATTGTCGAACTAAAGTTTTGATCCTGGCGACGAAATTGTCTAATAAATTATTCAATCGTGGGTTACTAATTGTCCCAAATTTAGTGACGCTAGTTTCTGTATCCCGATTATTTGGTCCGGTCCCAGGTGTGTCCAATAGATATAAAACGTTATCTCTGTTTGCTGTCGACAAGCTATTAGCTAACAGCTCTATCCAAACTTACAGCGAACCCTTTAAAATTCAAAATTGATCGAAAGAGTATTAATGTATGTAGATAAATATCTTGGGTATCGTCGTATTATATTTTTCTGTGATCCGTAGTACCTAATACATTTTTTGTACTTTTTTTTTTCAAATTATACCACCCAAGGGATAAATTTATATTCGAGTAAAATATACCTTATCCATGCTTGCCTATTTTACAAGGCATCAGGTTCTCGGCGTCCTGGACGTCCACTGTTGACAATACGCCGGTGGTTTGCGTCAGAGCTGCGATACGTGGACTTGACTTGGGTGGATGCAAGGGAGCTGGCGGCCGATCGCTTGGCCTGTAGCAGTTTGTGGAATGCATTTGCTCCACATAGGGAGCGGATATGGTATTATGATGATGATAATATACCTTCTTATGTTAGTGTTAATTCTCATGTTCTACAACGGATTTAACAAAATGTTATATTTTATTACAATAAATCTTACTTACGTCAAGCCTTTATAGTGATATTCATAGTAAAGGGAACCCTTAAATCCTAAAATAAAATTCAATATTGTCATGCAAAAAATCATGATTATTACACATATGAGTAATTTTATTATTAAGTCTATTGGTTTAAATGCATGCATGTAAATAAAATGGCGGCCCCCGTAGTGTAATGGTAAGACGCTGGACTCACGACACGGAGGCTCGGGCTCGATTCCCAGATGAGATCTCAAAAAATTATAAATTGTAAGTGACATTGTAAAATACAAGAGATTTTTTTTATGTAGAATATTTAATATGTATGTAAAATATTGTATATCCTAGAAATCGAAATATTTGTGTATATCTTTAAAAAATACAGGCACTATAAACCAAATATATCTGTATACAACACAACACAAGACAATGACACAAACTACATCCACCTGATACTCGTAGGTACTACCAAAATTGGTGTTAGCTGTACCTGGCTTGTACGGAATATAACAGGCTTCCTGAGTGTATTAGAGGATCTTATAATGTGGCTGACAGCCATAAGCAGTATTACCTCAGGCAGTATGTGGAAAGTAATAATTAGCATATAAGTGCATTTGTGATTTAATATTTCCTTGTTATAATATTTTTGTGTTATATATAATTTGTGTGTTCTTTCGTGAAATATGTTATGATAAATATAATTATTATAAGGCCCATAATGAGTTATATGTAACTTATGGGAAATACATGTAATAAATGTATTTGATATCAATAACTACTTACTAAAAAACAATCATATCTTTATGTAGGTTCACAAGAAAAGTACATTTTTGAGAGTTCTAACCAATTTTCAAGATATTCTCGAAGCCAATATTCTCAGTGAATAATTTCAGTACCTCAAGATCTCAAATTAGTTTTCAATACACTAAGTACCGTGTAATATATTATGAATATAGCACGTGACACTATAAACCTTCCTATGTAATATAAAGAAGATGAGGGTTAATGCACTCACACTTACTATTTACATGGCCAATATCTGATGTGGACACGTGGTCGTCATGTAAATTTTAGTAGATCAATGTGTTGCACTTGATACTGTGCGGGCATTGATTACAATCGGTCTCTCTGATCCTAGAACACAGATACTCTTATATCCGAGATTTCATTAAGATCATGTATTGTGTATGTGTGCAACTATAATATACATACAACGTACATGTATCGGAAAGGCACTAGTATTTCTGGCTAATTACGTGTTAATGGGAGCATTTTAATTAAAGTTTTATTAAGCCTGTCATTCAATTGAATTAACTCAAAATGCGTATTTTTATTTTGAAAAATGCACTGTACCAAGAGTCAATAGCAATATATTTAGTCAATGCACTTAGTAGCAAGTACAAGGTACAAGGCGAGCTTTAGATAATTTTTCACGAAATTAGCCTACCAGGAGTTAATGAAAATGTAATAGTTCATGCATTTAGTAATTGTCCTAGCTTCAATACCTCTAAACAATTATCATAATAAAGCGCACTTTATACGAGAAAGAAAACTGTACAGTTTTTTTGTTCAGAAGACTTTACAGTCTGTCAATAGAGACACGCTGTTAAGCGCTATTTTTTAAGCACTATCCTAAGTTATTTTTTATTTTGTTTATTTTGTTTATTTAATGGAAAAACAACAGTATCGATACAATGAACGTTGTATACAAAAAAAAAAGCATGATTACCAATTATAGTTTTTCACAAAGTATACAATTCAATAGAAAAAAGAAATATAAGAAATAAAAATAAAGAGTTATGAGGAAGGATAGGGATGATAGGGATAGGTAAAAACAGGAAAAGGAGATGACTTGGAATAGGAATTAGGATTACCTTTTACAGTCTATAAGATTTCAAATAATTTTAATTTGAAATTGGGTAGTCTGATGTTAAAAAGTCAAGACAACTACAGTATTCATTGAATTTCGCACAACTACGATTTTATAAAAGAATTTTTTAAATAATTATTTGATGGTGCTAAATTATAAAATCATCGCATGTTTACACTGAATTGTGAATATAGCAGTATAATGTAAATACATTATTTTTTTTATTTTATTTTTAAAAGCATTCAATATATCAATATCTATGTTTACAAAAAAAGCATTAACTGTCAGGTCAGCTAAACGCCACGCCAACCATTCAATATTCCAAGCAGTTTTCGCTTTATACGGGACAGTTTGCCAACTGCCCAAGAAACTGTACAGTTTTCTGTCGCGTATAAAGTGCTCTTAACTATGATTATAAATCTGGTAATTCCGATGGTTAACATATTTTCAGAATCCGTATTGTAATCTGTGATAATGGGGAATTATTTGATTATTAAGCATATTGGTATAATATCATAATGCATCACATCCGTTTAATCACAATAAAAAGTACCTATTCACTTATTGCGAAAGTGATTCACTTGTAATGTAACCTACTTTCTTACCGCAATATTGCAACGTAAATAGTTTCCACCGAAGACTAATTTAACTTGGCCCGCGTATTTCCGATTCATTACAATTTATAATTAGCAAATAATCCTTGAGTTATATTATATTATACAATACAATAATGTAATGCATTGTATGTACATTCTAACTTATTTTATTTTAGATGTAAGTAATACCAAATACACAATATTTAGCCATTGAAAATCATTTCGTTCTTTTTACCTGAAAAAACCGGTTTATCTTATGACCACTCATATCACCACACACTTACAATTAATTATTAGTATGAACAAGGATGAACGAGAGGAATAAAAACATTTTTATGTTTCTAATAAAAATTGTAGCGTACAAAATTTCATGAATAATATAACTTCAAAAACGTTTACGTATAAATAAAATAAAATAACCCTCACAAAATGGTGAGCTACAAATAATATTCAACACAAACTATTTAAATAATGTTATAATTGGAATTCAGTAATAAATTAAATTAAATTAATTAGAACAGGAAAAATTTTACATAACATTTTGTTTGAAAATGATATTTTACCCCAGAAATATTTATTATCTTTGATATATTGAGATATATCTATTTTTTTCCTTCCTAGTTTGTATCTAATCAAGCCTCTGATAACGGTGCTTGGTGCTATATACATAGATTGTTATATCTATTTACAATCAAAGAGTAAATACCTTTATTAAATGTCAATTAATCAGAAAAGCAAATAATAACCTCACTCCTATGTTGTCAAATGGTATTATATGTTACATTTTGCCGGGAGTAGAATTACTTGTCACATGGTTAATGAATGGCAAATCTAATTAATTATGTTTACCTTTTGTGAAATGACAGATCCAATTAAATAAATTCTATATTGCGAGAAATACAAATTCTCAGAGTTCTATTTCTTTCCTTTATATTGTTTTAAACACAAATATGCTGAATAAAATTTTTTGAATGTGTGTTAATTCTTCTTTTACTCAACAGAACAACTAACTAAATAAACATGGAATAAAAACTTATAAGCAATAAAGTCAATGAGCATTTACTTTCTTATTCATGTTTTTATTAATTCAAACTGCTAAGACGTTTTTAAAAAAAAAACGTCAATTTTGATAATGTTGATTAATATGTCGTTAGCAGTAGTGGTCGTTGAGCCTAGAGATCGCCGCGCCATGCCAATTCAAATCCCCACTCCGCCTCGGCTTGATTCCTATTGTCAAGCTTTCAAGCTAGTCAGATAAATTCTCTCCACTCCCTTCCGAATGCCATCGAATCCCTATCAAATATGTACTAAAAATGTACCAAATATATGTTTCAACTTGACTGCCAGACACAGAGTGAGACATGTCAAAATTAATTGCCCGGCCTTTAACGCAGCTGGGCTATGTAAAATTCGTACCAAACTCCACATAAAAAGATCTAAAAAATGTTTGGAAGAAGAAGGAACTTGGTATAGTATTTTTCTAAAACATTATTTTTTTGTATATAACCGAACATGAAATACGCATTGGAATATTTATATAAGTAACTAGGTACCTAATAAGTTGGTAGGATTTCAAGTGAAATTCGTAAATAATACCATATCGTTGTGAAACAGCATAGTATGTAATATGGATGAAGGGAATCAGGTAGGTACTTATTTTTACAAAATTGGTGTCAATTTGCCTATTTAAAGATGTATGTTTATGTTTCTATTGTTTTTGAAGCGTTATGTGGGAGTGGTCTGACACCAAATTACCAACCAGCGTGTATACTCACACGCATTATTTATCTATAGGTAACTCACTTTCTAAATCATGCAAATATATTTGAAATCACAGCTAACTAAAACGAAAGAAAGACATTAATCACCAAACGGTAAAGAAGTTTGACGTCCACCGACTGTGGCTAGATTTGTTTTCATCGCTATTCCTATCATTTTCGAATCATTCTCGTTTTTCGAACAAATTCCGACGTTTTTCCCTCCAACCTCATTTGAATAACTCCTTTAGAAAATATACGAACCTTTTTTCACAAGAAATGTACACTTAATATCAAATTTAGTAGCCGGGCGAAAAGCTCCAACCGAAAAGTTGCTAAGATTATAAAAAATAAGCTTTTAAGTGGGAAGAAGGGAAACGTTAAAAAGAAAAAATGAAATTTCACTACTTTCTCCTTAACCTAACCGTAAATATTCCACGGCCGCGTAGAAAATAAACTCTACCTGTTGTTAAGTACCCAGAGTTCGTCTGTATTACGCTCGAATAACTTTCATAAAGAAATGTATTTTCGCGACACATTTCAGACTTTTATATTTCCAATGGCGCGTGAAAGTGCCGAATTCAACCGAGAATTGCCGAAAAACGTTGTTGTTCCATGTACACCTATCCATGTATCCATTAAGCCGAGTCAGGTCGCGAAATTATCTCTCTTTTTGCATAAAACATTGTATATTTTATTTAAATCTCCATCTTGTGTGAAAACAGTTTTGTTTGGTGTGTCCGAGATCGGGTCAGTTTCCACTTATACAGTAGTTGCGACTGCGAGGGAACATCGTTACCGTACTTAAAGTATACGGAAATTTTACATCCCGAGCTTGGCAAAGGGATGGAATTGGTAACGAGTCTGATTCTTGTGTTTTACTTTGTAAGCTGTTCATACGAGAGTTAATGGGGAGAAAATTGAGAAAATATGTTGGCAAGAAAATAAAGGACGGATCTCGCGATTATTCTGAGATTAAATTGTTAGTAAAAAAAGCTTTTCTTTCGCGCTTTCAATTTATCTTATTATATTTCTTTTAGTACTCAAAGAAAATGATGAATTGAATTTTTTCATTAAGCTCCCTGTAAACATCGCGTTTTTAATAAACTACTTAACAAAGAGAAAAAGCGAGCGGGTTTCGGAATAGGAAAAATACCTTTAAAATCGAAGTCGTAGAAATCATATTAAAATTTTCATGTTTCTTTACGTTTTATTCTGTCTTCTCTCTTATGTCTACTTCTTTGACATATAAATTTTATCAAAGAGCTAATAAAATTAGATTGGATCTCATAGCTATCTAATTTAGAATACAGGTTCTCAATAATTTCCTAAAATGATTTCATCTGTAATATTTGAGTTTAGTACGGGTTGTTAGTGTATTATTAAATATCCCGTTTCGCTCCTAACGGTTATGGCAAATAATGGAATGAACAGAATCTCGCTTTATGCCCGATATAAACACTAAACACATCAATGCTGAATTTCAATGGAATAGCTTCCCGTACTAGAACAGTTTACTGCATTCAGTTAATAGGAAGGACGTAAACAGCGTTAACTTGACAAAATAACATTCCCGTGATTAAACTGCGTTTGCAATTTTTATTTAGCTAAAAAAAATACAGCTAGTATAATACATTTTTTTTAAATATTTCATAACTTATGAATAAGTTTTTTTTACACTACACTTAATAATTATTTATAACATATAATTTACACATTTTTAAAACTAAACTTAAGCTCTTTGAACAATTAACTTCATCTGGCAATTGTTCATATTCCTTTAATCCTTTGTAAACCAAATTGTTTTGTGTTTTTTGAATTGCAAAACCTTTTGCTATTTATTTGTAATCTATACATTTCATGTAGTTAAAAAACTGTATTACGTCATTTTTTATATCTTTTGATTTAATAAGTACGTGTATTGTCATCACAATGCTAAAATTAAGCTTAGATTTTTCTACGGAGCTTATGAAAGTAGCAAGGAAAATATTATGTTATTCATTTCAACAATTTAAAAAAAAAAAGGTATTTTAAAAAGATATATCAAGAAAATAACACAAATTAAGCAGTTCTTTAGACCCTCACACCAACATTGTAATACATAAACTCGCTATCCCCCCTCCGCTACCCCTCGAGATCACACCCCCCGGAGAGTAACGCTGCAATCTCATTTGCATATAAATTAATAATACGATTTAATTCTTTATGCATATATTAAGTCCAAACCGGCGAAGTTAACTAGCGTAGGGATGTGTAAACAGTCCCCGAGAGAAGTTGGCGTGGTGCCTGATTCTAGCTTACTTTCACCAAGACTCCGTAAGCCTAATCCAAGATGACGGGACATATGTTTGAATTTCTCTTAATTTATTTTTCCGTGAATGATAACGAGATAGTTCAACGTTTCTTGTCGCATTAGCGGTAGAAAAGTTTTTAATCTGTAGAACAAATTTACTCAACCCCTCTATAGCCGCAGACGTCAAAGTGATTAATATAAAAAGCACTTTTTGTGACGTTTTACTGACGATAAACGACTAAACGACTGTTCCAAAATTTCAACCATTTGCTCGGTCGATTTTGCGAGTTTTTTAAAACTAATCTTCGTGAGCCATTCTGAATCGGATATCGGATTTTAATTCGATTTGCCTTTCAGACAAACAAGTTTGGCTTCCATTTTATCAGACAAACGAAATCTGCGTGACGATCCTGAGTAAGTAAATCGACAGGATCATAAACATTGATCAGATCGGTTTGAAACCATGACTGCCTACTTCGTTATACTGAGTTCAAACAGCCAGATACAGAACAATATATTATTTGAATCACTTAGGAAAAGGACCTTTGATGTCATCGTCATCATCATAGCATATGGATTCCACAAACTACCTCCAAGCCAAGCGATCGGCCGCCAGTACCCGCGCATCCCCCAAGTCTGGTTCACGTCCCGCAGCTCTGACACAAACTGCCTGATACCTTGTAAAATAGACAGCATGGTATAGCTTTGATATAAATATATCTTAATCTTCAAAAAATCAGTATGATCTAGAAATTTTCTCACTCCGTAACCCACCTGCTTCTCGCACTCTCGTGAGAATATTAATTTGGAATCGTGTTGTTAACAAGAAATATTATTTTACGTACTCGCAAGTTTTCATTTGCTGTAATGTCTTCTGTAACTCTGTGTGGTTTGGCCGTGGTACCAGGAGCAGAGCGGGTAAAGGAGGTGCCTAGTCTCTGGTCTGCTGCAGACTGAATTTTTAAACAAAATATAATTATTCTTGCTTTGCTCCGTGGCGCGTGTATCCAGGAAGCGGCCGTCATAAAAAAATAATACCAAACTAGAAAGAGATTTCCATGAATATATTACCAGCACAAATTATTATTACCCGGCATTTCCAGGGTGCAATGAAATGCACCGCATAAAAATAAAACAGAGCATGTTTATGGCGTACCTAACTCGGCGTCTATCAAATTTACTTTTTATTTAGGTAGAAGAAAAATATAATTACAGCTTTGTGTGCTCGTTAAATTAAGGATTCAAAGTCGACGAATGGATAGTCAATGTCCATTAAACTGGAATAAATTATTTACCACAGAATTATGGTAGGTTTATTTCTTGGATTTATTACGTCCAAAACTTGATTTTCTCATCAACATTTTTCTAGCTCCACTGAATTATCTATAATCCGCTTAATACTGCGGGATATTTTTTTTCTACACAAAACATTTGAACACTCAAAACTTATATCAACTTCCACTGCGGCACTCCGTCCTTCCAGTAAACAGGTTAGGTACCTAGCTGAAAGTTGCCCAGTTTTTGCACAAAGAAAACTTTTTAATGAATCAAAGCTTTTTTTGCGGTCAGATTTTCTCCTCCGCCATCTTGGGAACGGGTCATTATATCATTTTTAGCTCAGTTAATTCGTCAAAATTTATCCGAGCGCAATAAAAGCTTTTCGCGTAGAAGAAATCAATAAATTCTTTAAGCGACTTGTAAGTGGTTAACTGGTTACTACTTAATTATTTCTTATGAAACACCAGAAGGCATCACTGGATTCTAGAACTAAACTTCTGAGAAAGCATTACTTATGCTTACACGATAAGGTTGCTAAATAGGAAGCTCTTTAAGATTTGATCTCCGTTTATTCTACTCCGAGTGACTAACGTTTAGAAGTGGCTTGCTGCCGACGGAAGCTGTGATGCAAACACCACTTATGTAATCAATTATTGCGACGAGTTAAGCGCCTTTACACCTTCAGGCACTGCGCCACAACCCACGTGCCCGACGGACCTTCCTCATCAAGCATAATTATTTTAATAAGGTACAATCTTCACTTCACAACTTGTTTAGATCCAACGAAGTAAGAGGACAATATTACCACGAATCTTGTTCAAGGGAGAATGGCAAGTATATTCAAATCAGCTAACGAAATATTGGTTCTATATAAACTAGCAACCCCCTTCTCTTAGAAAGGTTCTGGTTGTGGTTGTCACATGAATTGCCAATCCGATTGACAACATAATCTAATTTCGTGGGATAAAATGTCAATAGAAAGATTTGTGTCTTCAGTCGAGTTTGACATTTTTATTCTTTGAATGATTTCGGTTCTTGCGTAAGCGTTTGATTTATTGAATCATGTACAATATTCTGTTTCTTCGTGAGTAAATTTTTGAGCGGAAATTCGATTTAACTTTAAATAATAGCATTTACCGCTTTGGCGACGGAAACAAATGGACGATTAATACAGTTTCCGCATTTTTTTTAAAAATGTTTACCCACATTGTAAATTGTAAGTATTATTCTGAAATAAGCGATAAGCGAGCTTCTCGAAAATAGACGCTAATTACATAATGATCTCATCGTTTTAGGAACATCAGCGCTTCGATTCTGTAAGTGTTTTTAAACTACTGCGCATACGATTTTGTACTGAATTTCGTATGCGCAGAAGTGTCTAAAACCTTAGAGAATCGCACCGCTAAGTGTAAATTTATTCTTGCTCTTGTGTATCGTAATAAGTGCTTCGTTTGTTGAATAAATCTGTCTTTCATCATTTTTACACGCTAGTTAAATGTAGCTGTAAGTGCGTGGTATCAAAATATTCATTCAATTTATGACACTCTTAAGATTTATGAGTAAGATGATCTGTCCCTACCTATTTAGTGACTTTGATTTATCTGCTTCTTTATCTAAAACCGGCTTTAGTTATACAGAGCTAAGTGTACCAAAGCGAGTGTTTTGAAGTGATGATCCAATTGCAGAACCATAGTCCATCTTAGACACAAGGTTTGTTGAAAATAAAAATATCGTTGGTTTGTAGGATCTTTATCTGGCATCATTCTTTAATTCGTGCATATTATTAGCATTGATAAACAACAAACTCACGGTCATTTTCTAACGTTAATAAGCTGCCTTCGTCAATATTTGTATACGTGTGGCAACTGGTAACACTCTCATCGCCCGAGTGCAAATTCTGATCTACTTGAGAGATTGTTTGTAATGTTTGTCGTTTCGAATGTTCCTCTTATCAGTTTCTACTCTGCGAAGATCGTGGTTAGAAGCAGTTGACTTCCAACAAAGTAGCAAGGCACCGAATGAAAAGGTGATAGTCTTTGTTTACACCCGTTTTAAAAATCGCGTTGAATTATCTGGAAGTTTGATATTGAAACACACTTTGCGAATATTAATAAACAAAAAAATATAATCTTGTTCATATTATCGCGATATCTTGAGAAACAAAACCCGCTGTAACGGGATCCTTGCCAATCATTTTTTGAGGTGTCATTATTTTATAATGAGACCTCGCTAACGCTTATATGTATCAGTTTTATGTACACGGATCAGTTTTCTTGACAGACTGTTTATTTAATTAGGTAGTCTTCACGGATTGATAAGATAATGGTGACTCAGTGGTGGATAAGAGACACGAAAATTAATCATATCGATATGTTTCTTGGATAATGAAAATTAAAACTTATGAATAATTCCTCAAAAAACGTTTCATACGTAAATCGAACGATCTAAGACCGGAATAAAATTGTTCTGTAAACATAAATATATCCTTGTTTTTTATTGATACGACACCGTAATGTCGGTCGATAGGTAGATAGATAGATAGGTACCTAGATAATTGTTATGACAATAACAAACTTTCGTATTTAAATACTAAATTGCCTATTTTTATTTGAAGAGTAAATATATCAATCAACAATTTACACGAACGAACGCGAAGAGTCTAAAAATGTGATGAAACGCTTCTAAAAAAGACCTCCATAGGTATGTTATAATGTGTAAATAGTACTCAAAGTGTGTCGTGTAGAAGTGTATAGTAGAGGTGGCACGCCCCAGCTAGTTGAAGAGTCGTTTAAAAATAATATTTTTATTCTCAAGTCTAACAACACTCCCATCTTGTAGTACCTACCTAGTACGTAGTGTTGTATGTTACTATCGAGCTCCACCAGCTACTGGAGTATTTGCTACCATACTTTGGTTTGTACACTGTCGTTCATATACTCAAATGGAAACATTTTGACATCTCGATGATTACAATACGAGTGTGTGTTTGCTTTATACTTACTTCGTATTACAACATAACTTACTTTGGAACCCATATACAGGAACACTATTTCTCTGTGTATATTTTTAATAACTTGTTTTATCTACTAACACACAGCGAATGAAAAATAGAAGCTAACTACAAACAATCGGATAAAAAAAAATATTTCTGCAAAGATGGTCTAATGATAATTTTAGGAGAAACGTACCATTTGGTCTATACGTAAAAGGAAATGAAGAATGTTGATTTCTAATCACCTCTATTCATGTTGTAATAACTTTATTCAATACCACCTGTAATTGCCATCTTGTATTTATTATTTTAAGTACTTGTATCCGTGGCTTCGTAAATCATTATTCTGCAAGCGGCGGATTCCCCTTTGTGTGTTCTTTGTTGGACTTCGTAGCTGGGAAAGGATAAGTTTGTACCTGTGGTTAATGTAGCCACTTGCTCAGGCGCTACTTCTCATTACACTGTCAGTTAGTCGTCGCCCGAGGCGAGAGACGATGTTAGATACAGGAACCTGGATCCATCTGCCTCCATAATCCAACTCCAGCAGGATGTATGGAGACGTTCAATTTCCACATACGACCGACGGACGCCTACCGACTTAAATTATCTTATTATAATACAACTCATCGTGCGCGATACGACACCACGAAAAAACTCCCTCGCATTGCCTTTGTTCTCTCTAGCTTTTTGTGGCCAATCTCATTTTGTGATCTCGCAGTTGTTGATGGCTTGAATGATTTGCGTATTTCGTGTTGGCGATTGATTCCATCGTAATTTATATTGTGTTTATTTGTTCCACGCGAGTCTTGTGAAATCCGCATTATTATTTCTCTTAATGGGGTTTCCGTATTTTTTTGTAGAGTTACATTAAAACCTCGTATAACTAAAGACACCGCGAGAACAAAAAGTTACGAAAAGCGCATTTTCGTTTCTTATGTACTTACAATAGTGGTTCGTGTAACGCATAAATGAGCATTGAGCATTCATGCAGACATTACACTTAATGCGTATGTAAGTATTCAAATGAAAGAATTGAATCGATAAGTTATCGAAGGTGGCAAATCACGCGTAAACGGTTGCCTTTTATAACGTGATATTTCTGGTCAAACTGGAAGCACTAAATCCCTGCACTTCCGCGTCGTTACCAAACCCGTATCTCTGGTCTTGCAAATGGTGTATGCAGGCGGTTTGTGCATACATTGAGAAGTATCTTACTGGACTCTGGATTCTGTTTCCCTTGCATTATTCAGGAGCGTTCATGCTACGTACATTTCTGAGCTGTGACATGCGACGCCTCGAGGCATTTTCCTTGTATCCGCGCATCTTGTCACTTGGTTTACTCCGTATTTTAATAAGCTGGCGCTCAACGAGTTCTTCTCTCTAGGGACTAAATTTAAATAATCATCTTTAACATCAACATTCTGAAGCTTGCTTGCCTAAAAAAATATCATATAAAAACGTTTTCTTTCACATTAATACTTAAGATCAAATAAATTACTCGCAATTCAGTAATTGCTCCTATATAATTTGCATATTGACAAAAAGTACACTGTTATAAAATATGACACCTGAAATACCTACGTAGGCGTAGGTAGGTAGTGAATTAGCATAAAATAAAAATATCATAAACATGCGCTGCCTCGTTATGTAATCCTAAATACCAATGTCATAACTTAATGCTTGCGTTTTACCTCTGTGAATCAAACATAATTTTGGTGCAACCCGAAAAATACAAACAAATCTTTGCTATGATGCTTTGATGTTCATCAATATTTTATAAATCTGTAAAATGGTCTTATTTTTGAACCAACCGTGCGCGATATAAAAACAATCTAGCGGGGATTAGAGTCAAATGAAATATTTCGAAGCCACGCTTTAATTTTAATATCAATTCCGTATTCACGGGCTAACGATGTGCGCACTGTTGACGTCATTAATCTTCCTTTATCTGCGCGTCAGTCAGCCCAGGTTTTTATCCGTGTGCAATAGAATAAATACAGACCCTTCCATACAACGCTACACCGCCATGCAGCACCGGTTCTCTATTCCCATTCACTATAGCCACTGTTACTGTTGGCTGTACAGAACCCCGCGTCTCGGGCTGTATTATCGTGGCTAAAATGTAAGCGTCTTCCCTAGAATACAGCGCGATGCACCGACTCGCTGATCTGTATGGAAATACGAGGGATTTAGAACACAAACACCTTCCCATTGGAATAATCTACCTTAAGCAGCTCTATTTACCCTACTTTGAGTAAACCAAAACACAGAGCATGGTCTACTTCAAATAACTTTTATACTCAAAAGGCTTAACGAATTGATGTTTTTTATTATTTTATCTGAGTGTATTATACTGTTAGTATTTAAATCGTTTTAGTGATTGTCCAAAAAGCGTGGCTTATACGGGTCCGTTAGACAAAAATTGAGATCTAGCAGTGATTAGGGCCGTGACCCTTCTCAGTAAGAGTACGCGTGATTGTATTATACTTACAATGTACAGAACACTGTAGTGATCTATTAGTTCCGTCTAATAGCGCGTCGCGTCGCTTAACTTCATATAAATGAGACGGGCGCGGGCGGCGTCCAATGGAAGCCTTAACTGGATGGCATTAATATAAGCACCCATTAACGCGATTACGTCTTTAATTTGAAATAAGCCTCTTTATCTTTACTTGAAATCCCCACAAAGCTCCGACGAATCTCTTTCTCCAAACAGTTATCTAAACCTTGAGATGGAATATATATACGATAAAGAAGATAAATTTTGATTTTAACGATTATTGCGACTTAACGACTTCACTGACGGTCTAGAGACACTATGAATTTACTCTAAAAAGATTTTCTATATTAACGATGTTCGATATCATCCAAGTTTATACGGGAACTTACATTTTTCTTGATATTATAAAATACAAAAATAATATAAGTAATGGTGTATTTTATACCTTAGCGTTATGTAGCTAAGCTGTAGTCAATTTTCGTCCCGATCGTTGTATTGCTTTATTTACTGCCACCTCCTTGAAGTTGATATCCTCCGTTTCCCTGACTTGGGACATAAATCAGGATTCTGAGAAGTGTCACCAGACACAATGAGCTATGTTGGTACATTCTAAGTCCGTTTTGAGATTTACTTTACGAGAGCATGCGGTTTGTGCACGATTCTATTTATGATCTCATTACTCAAGAACCTTTTGTTTGAAGCGTCATCTTGACTGAATGACATTAGCGTACAGCTAATTAGTCACATTCGCGACGCAAGTCTCTCATTATCTGACTTTATATCTAGTTAAGTTGCAGACTCAAGTTTAAATGTTCGCGTTCCGAGTAATGCTACAGCCCTGTTATTTCGTTATCGTATCCAGGAATCCAGAAGCGCAATAATTCATTTAAACAATAGGAGTCGGGGAATAATTTTGCGCCCCGTCGTCCGAACACGCTGACTGGATCCCATTAAGATTGCATTCGATAGGGACTTACGGATTTCCTTCTCGACTCGCTTCCCATAAATTGTAGGTGGCTTTAACTTCAACACTTTCCATAAACTTCAAACGATTAGGGTCTGTTCATTTAATGCATTTTCTTACATTTCCAATTTCCCTCACAGGAAAGCAATAGGAAATTTACTTCTACAACTCGGATACTAAAATGTTGTCATTTCGATTAAATAACGCATCTGAATCCTCAATATCTAATATTACGAATTCAAATCTTGTTAGCAGTAACTTCATATCACTTTGTAAAAACAAATTAATTTCACTCAGTGCTTTTCATTAAAAATTTCACAAAATAAAATGAGATTTCATTTGGAAAAACCTTTGAATAAGCGAAAAGATTATACTATACCAAGTGCAAATACATATAAATCATTATAATGAAATTATCGTGAGCTCATAATTCGTTTAATATCAACGAAACGCGTCTAGACTAGAAGTAATGCGATAATGGCACAAATTGGACACCTTTGCAAATAAATAGTTCATAACTGTTTCTCGTTTTTCGCATCTAGATTTCATCTAGAGACATAGATTAATATGATTAGATTTCTCAATATAAATAAGTATTTTGACTAGTCACCCTTTTAATATTCTGCTGCTGTTATTCATTAATTTTCAGTTACTGTAGGCATTATTATACTTGTATAAATATGTTTGTATTTTGAACAGCGGTCGCAAGTAAACAATCAATTTCTCTCCCTACACCTTGGGGTTAGTAACATGCACACTTTATTGGTATAAAGTATTACCCCCGATCAGGGTAACAGAAAGACTCAAGGTAAACAAATCAAGATGATTAATTATTGTTTCCCATACTGTGTTGGATAAGCCGGGATATGGACTGTACCTAACAAGTTTTGGAAAACCGACAACAAAAGGTTATCTGCTAGAAGTTGCTTATTTGAATGACGGGTATTAACGTGTACCAAAGCAGACTGAAATGTATATACTTATTTATGTTTTCATAAGTAGACTTGTACAAATTGCATGTTATTTTTTCGAATTTCGCATTTTTTGGTCAGCTTTTTGTCTTAATAGTTTTAGAGTATAGCTTTTTGTCTATCGAAGTTTTCGTATAATAGACCTTTAAATAAAAAAAAATACTAACTTTACTTTTCTGTGTAATTAATCGTCATCTTCATCATATCATCATCATCATCATCATCATCATATACGCTCCCTATGTGGAGCATATGGAATCCACAAACGAGTAATTAATACAAGCGAGAAAAAAAGGTTTTTTTAATATTCTTCTATATCAAATTTGTAAATTCAATGCTACTTATTTGACTTTTTCGAGAAAATTAAGTACGAAGTAAATTTTTTTTCAAAAAAATTTTGCAAATTGAAATCAAATTAATACTATCCACGAAGAAAACAAAATAAAAAACGCATTTTTAAAAGAATTCATGCAATTTTACCATACTGCCATAGTTATGAAAGCTTTTATAAGAATGAATATAAAAAATTATGTAGATTCACCAGTTTTCGGCTTGTACCTACTACGAGTTTTGTTACATCATGTATAATATATTATTATTTTACGCCATTAAGCAAAACTAACATGATATACTTCCTACGTTTACTGTACTTAGATTTTATGGACTTATGTGTATTATGTAATCCTATTGTACACATATGTAACAGAACTGCCAATACCCAGCTTTTAGCTTATTTGGCAGTCATGGACCATAAAAATATAAAATATTTATCCATTAGTTACACATTAATTAATAAATTAAAACAAATAAAATAAACATTATTTCTTTCCTGGGATTACGCGGGCAGTCACAGTTCCAATATAGAACAGTCGTTAATCATAATCATAGAAAAATGCATTTATTATTAATAAATACATTCATAAATCAAAAGTACCTTCATTGGTATAAAAAGAACTCGACTTGAGTGACGCGTTACATGGTTTTATTACAAAAAGCGAATCTATCAACATCTGAAAAATATCTTTGTGATATAAAATATTATAAGCACTTTAATTTATTCGAGTACTGAGGATTGGCATTGCTATTTTCCGTTTTGCAGATTGAATTATTCATGTCTCCGTAGATTATTATCGAGGTTTTTTGCTGCTTATTGACTTGGTTAGGAACGTGTTTTTTTATTGATTAAATCAGTTTTTATGGAAAATTCAAAGCCAGTAAATATTAAGTCTCTTAAACTTAAAAAATAAGTGGTAAAAACGGTAAAAACGGTATAAACAAATATGTTTCGGAATATTTTCAGTTATTTGTTTATTTATTTATAAACATACCTACATATATATTTTTTTTTGTTGTTGAAATATTGTTCGCTTTTATTACACAATTTAAAGAAAGCGATTTAAAAAAATAAACCACGTTTCAAAATAATTATTGTTTTAATGTAATTTTGTTTGTTTTGGTAGGTGGGGACACTATAGGTACCGTCATTAAAAAAGTATTATACCCTAAATACGAAACAGCGCTAAAATGTTATTTTTTGTTGTTTTCGCCCCAAATGATGAGTATTACAAAAAATGAGGTTATTTATTACGAATAAAATGAGTTGCGAACTACGTTTTACTTATAAAATTGTAATTTTTACATTATGAGATGATTTAAATTACATCGTTAAAAGAAGTTTATTCTTTAATATTTGTTTTCGGGATCCGCCGAAATTCAATTAAAACGCCTCCCGCAAATCCGAGACACAATTTTTCATCGTTAAACCGGGAAGATATTATCTTATCCGTAATGAAAAGTTGTGGGCGTGGTGCTGGTACTCACTTGTATCGCACGCGCTGTATAAATTCAATTTGCCCCCGTAATGAATTCCGTCCCCCGACCTACACTAATACAATTACTTCCCGAAAACAGTGATGAACGTCTCAACTGAACTCTTGTCACGCATGTCTCCAGAACGTGTGCCTCACTATTCTCACATGAGAATTGAGATATTAGTCAAACTTCATCCCCTGAACAACTATGCATACGGAAAATGTAGACAAAAAACTGAGAAAGCAACTTACCTGCTATAAAGCAAACAAATTATGTTAATGGATCAATGTTACTTCAATAAACTTTGATTTAATTTTGAAATCAAATACCTACCAGTGTTAATATATATCATCCAGAATCCTTTTGATTTGTTCGGAAAGTTTTAAACTTTGTGTAAATTACACAAAAATGACTGGCGTCATGGTAAATAATTACTTATGAACCAACAAATTATTCAAATTAAAATTATCGTTCAGGTATTTTAGCAGTAATTTGGTATTTTACTAGCAAAGCGATGAATTATTGTTGATACAAAGTTAAAAACTCTTTCGTCTGCGGGCTACCAAGTTGTCTGTTATATTTATCTAGGTATAGGCGGAGAGATCTTGTGTACTATTGCTTCCCAGAAAGCATTGATCAATCAAGGTTTGCCTTGTGTGTTGTGCTGTGCTTCCGTGTTAGCAAACATGCTTAGCTAGGAATCTCCAAACTACAACTATACTACTGTAGGGCTAGTAGAACAATGCAATACGACTTATCTTGCATTATCATTAAAATAAGGAAATTTAAACAGAACACGGAATAGTACCTAGTAAATTTAACCTTATTTGTCTTAGAAGAATTTTAGGTTTGCGGTGGTTTGACTTTTAAGGACCACAGAGGTGAGGAAACGGACACAGCAACCCTTGGTATCTGCCTTGTCATCCGGCGAAGGCGTTTCGGCTGGCTAGGCCATATACTACGTGCGCCTCCCGAGAGCCTTAACCATGCTTGCCTGTTCTACAAGGCATCAGGTTCTCGGCGTCCTGGTCGTCCACTGTTGACAATTCGTCGGCAGTTTACGTCAGAGCTGCGGGACGTGGACTTGACTTGGGAGGATGCACGGGAGCTAGCGGCCGATCGCTTGGCCTGGAGGCAGTTTGTGGATTCCATATGCTCCACATAGGGAGCGGATATGGTATGATAATGATGATGAAATTTAACCTTGCAATTTCGCAATCTTTATTTAATATAAATTATTTAACACTACATAAATCTCTAGTACTATAGGTGTATAGTATTTATACTCGCATCATTCTCTTCAATTTTCTTGTATCCTCTCCACACAATTCAACCACCTTAATTTATTAGCGTATGCTCAAAAAAACTTAATGAATTACTTATTTATTGGTTCGGAAAAATAAAGCGTTTCTAATTTTTTACTGTATAGTATTTGAAAAGCATCAACATGTCAAAAATAGGGTGTTACTTTTTATCAATTTATTGAACCAATCTCTTTACCAACTCGTTTGTTAAACATTTTCTAATCTAGTTTTACTTCTCTGAGCTGTCAGAAACATCTCGGTGCGAAGTTGTCGTTGTTTGCAAAGTCTAAAAATTGCCATAGCTCGTGAACCATTTAAGTTTCACTTATATTCTACCGAAGTTGTTCACTTAGATATATTTCCACAATACGCTAACAGGCAGCATCGGTGATTGGCGTTTGCTGAAGTTTATAAACACTTTGTTGTATTACTGACACTTCGCATAAACAGATGTCTAACAGTCTAATAAAGTGTTGTACAATTGGCTTTTCTGTCAAACTAATAGAAATTAAACCTTGAACAAGTCATCACAATGATTAAAACCTGTCAACTTTACAATTCTTCTTCTTCTTTCACCACGTTCGCTCCTATGTGGAGCATGTGGACATCACAAGATCCCTACAGGAGACCCTATCACCACCCAGCTCTCTCGCCTCCTCACACGTCAGGCCCGCATCCATGAGCTCCGACGGTCTACCAGCGCGGCGACTTCGCAATAAAGATGTTTTAATAATGCCCTTCACTCAGATTCTGATGGATTTTGTAATCTCTAATTACACACATTATTTTTAATGAAAATTTTGAAATTTCCAAGAAATAAAAAATTATCTGCACTAGCAACATATTACTGAACTAATAAAATCAAATTAATACATGTCGTTCTATGTTACGTTACTATACAAAATGAATTTGAAAATATCCGAACATTTTATGAATAAAACTGTCTTTCTCAAACTTTTAGAAAGCTTTTCACATTTTTAAAATATCTAATATTTTCAGCAAATAATAATAGTTATATTATTATAATACGATTTTATCGTCGAGTAATAATTATTAATTAATGTGATAAGTTCGTAATTCAATCACTGACGCCCTGTGACATGATGACAATAACTCCTACTATTTATGGGGCAGTGTAATGTATTCAGAATTCAGGTCAAAGCGATTATTAATTTAAATAATATTGCATTGATGTATTTATTAATACACGCGCAAACAAATAAAGAACAATCTGCCTGAATTTTTTTTCTACATATCTGACTTGATTTAATGGAATTTCCACAAAAAAAACCTAGCCACATTTTAGGTTTTAATTTTCTTACTAAATTTTGCACACGAATCTTTTGATAATTTTCTTAGTACTTATTGTTAATTTTCGTAAAAGTCTTAACTCCTGGAAATATGTTTAGTATTTCATTTGCGATTATTTTATTGAATATTTGAACAACTGAATAAGCAGGTACGATAGCGATATTAAAAATCTGTGGGTGTGTAATGTTGACATTCACACGACCTTGAAACTCACTAATTTTATAACATTTCGTTTTGCCAGTTTTCAGTGTTTTTTCTTGGTTTCAATTCATTATTCATAAATATTTCATCGAGTTGTTTCATCTTTATGCAATAATAATATAATTATTTAGACGAATGCTTACTCCACCATCGAAAGATTTATCATTTCCTTGTGATTGATTGAAACAATATTATTTGCCCTATCAGACTAGACTTGTTTATTTAGATAAACCATTAGGTCAACATTTAATGTTATCAAGTATTGATATACCTGGCGCCCTTTATATTATTTTTACTCGAATGTTTAGTTCAGGACATTCATGATATTATTTTTTGTAATTAAGACCACGGTGATGAGTTGGTCAGATAAAAGTCCCCTAAATCCATTCCGTATTTTATTTATTTGGATCCCTATTGTCGATTGGCTGCATATCGATGTAATCAATCTTACAAACGTAATTTGCTTTAAAAGGATCCCTACGTTGTGTTTTATCGATATAGAGTAGTACATCAAAAACATTGTTTATTTGATTCAATAAAAATCAAATGAAAGTTCAGAAATTTGTTTATTTTTTAAGGCGTGAAAGAAACGGGAAAATACCTTATCATTACATTACTTTGAAATGGTCTATTCTACGTTTTTATGTATTCAGAGATAAAGTTTCTCGATATTATTATATTGTTTAATTATATAATGAACTCCCGAATACCGGTAGATCTTTACAAATATTTCATTTTAATGTATAAAATATATTTATAAATTCATTTAATCGTGGACTTGGCTAAAGACGTTGAACTTTTTTACATATAACCTAACGTTTTCGTAACAAAAAGACTTTCTTTTTTGGTTTTTTCTCCGAGTCCCAATATTTACACAATTTTTTTTTACCTACCATTTCTGCATACCTCACTAAATCCTTATAAAGTAACATATCGTTGTTCGATGTTTCCTTTGTATGACAGAATAAACGACAACGATCGATAAGATTAAATGCCTTTACAGTTTAAAGGAGCTTTCCGAATTCTTTGAAATACGCTTTTACTCGATTCGTAAATTTTTACAGTTAACTCTTAAAAGATTTTCCAAAGTGTTTTACTTTTTATTAAAGAAAGACCCGTGGCATAAAATGAGACCATATTCTCGAAATTGCCAAAGTTTTCACCTTAAAATCGAATCGCTTCGTAACATTTTTACATTTATTTTCATCTGTATTCGTTTCGAACGATTGAAAAAATATCACATTGTTCTAGTTTATGTGACATTCGATCGGAATGAAATACTAGTTCACTAAATTGAACGACATACGCGGAATTTTTAAATAACGTAATAAATTTTCAGTTCAATTCAATTAAGTATGACATCTTTTTTCTGGTTACCGGCGGGGCTATATCTCGGCTACCCCTTTATTTCAGAAAAAAGCAAACTGCTTACTTAATTTAGCCCCAAAAATTGGTTTCATGTTAGAAAAAATCATAAGAGGTTTATGTCAAAAAATATTTACAATTTCCACGCTATATTAAAATGTCAACTGTGTAACCCCAGGGTTGGTTTTGCATCTCATAAATTCATTAACTATACTGCTTCCGTTCTTTTCGACATCCCATTTTCCACGCCAGTTTCTGCTAACTGCGTTTTCTTCCCATCTCTATCGAAGCTTAATTGGGTTTTAATCGTATTTCACCCCTTGACAAACTCAATTAGGTGCGCTTCTGATTGGAGAAACTTTTTGTTTCATTTTTCGTTCCATGTTTGCCTTTCTATCGGAACAGACCGGGTGGCGATTTAAAATTTAATTATTCGAATGATTATTCTTTGATTTACCGCTGCGCTTCGTTGCGTCATTGTCTGTTTTAGTTCGAGCATAAACGAATAGTAAAGTGATGGTGTCGCGCGTTCTGTTGTACCGGCCGCGGCCAGTCGGCATAATGAAATTTTCCTGGACTGAGTTTCACGTGGGCCAAACGAGTAATTGAATTGTCTCTTCTAGTTTCGTAAATTAAACTCTGGATTTTATCCGCTGAGACGAATTCTCTCTCACACAACCTACAATTAATTCGATCAACAACATTCAACAAAACTTAATTAGCTCCCGTCGCTGTGTTTGAACGACCGACGTTCCCGCGGTAAAAAACTTTTTGTTTCGTCTGTAAACAGATGTCCTCCTGATAATCTTATGCTGAATCTATTCGCCGTTTAGTAAAAAGGAAAAAAGTTTAGCTGGCGAACGGGGGATCTCCGGTAGCGGTAAGTTCCCACTGTAACCGCGAAGCGAATATGTTATTCTCGCGTTAGATTTTTCGTTCGGAAAACTTTGAGCATTATTTTCGGGTTCAGGACGTGCTCCGCAAAAATTACCCGATATCTCACATCTCACGGGGGGCTGGGGAGGGACGTGCTTGTAGAGCTTGTTCTATCAACTTGGCTGGTTTCAGCATCACGTTTATGTTTGAACCTTTCCTCTATCTCGCAGATAGCCGCCAATAGCTGGGTCATTGTGATCTCGATATTCCAACTTGATCAGCGCCGATTCCAGATATCCTCGTCAATTTACCCAAAACGTTTGTTCCTTTTTTTGTTGTAAAATTACATTGGTATTCTTTGTGTGTGCAACAAAATTTCCGAAAAAACCTGTACTCTCGTTGATTTATGCTTCCCTGATAAAGTTCTCTTTCTCTTCACAATATTATCTAATGCGGGGTGCATAGCTCCCCGGGTAAACTGGAGCAAAATGATGGTAGATTTTAAAAATATTGGAAAGGACGTTCTGAAATAAGGGGAAACATCTTCCGAGATGGCAAATGGGTAAATTTCACGTTATCGAACCCCCTCGGGGGTAGCGTGCACGTGATGCCTATAAAAAAGCCTACCCCGGCGCTGGAGCATTCGTCCCCGGCCACCTCCTGCCCTCCCCGCCCCTCCCCACAGTCTCGCTGTCCCAACTAACACGCGGATATGCTTGTCCCAACGCATGTGGAATTTTTCATGTCCCAAAAGCATGACTTGTTATTTTTTCATGCCCAGGAAGCACGTGCTCCACTTCTCGAACAACGGTTTATACTTTAATACGATAATTCAAAATGTTTATCCGAATTTTCATTTCGCAAAATGTGTTCGGTATAAAATATTGGTAAGATATTTCATGTTTGAATACTGTTTTATCAGTTAACGTTACTGGATATCTCATAAATTGTAAAATTAATGTTTCGCAATATTCCGCACTGATTTTATGTTCATTTATAAATAGTAATATAGCGCGGAGTATGTTTAGAAAAAGCGCGGACGCATCCTGTGTACAATTTATTGAAAACAAATAACGTTTATTGAGCGGAACGCTAAATTCTGTGTAATTGTACTTAATAAATATCCTACGAATTTTTGTATCAGTATCTGAAAAATGATTATTTGGTCATTGCTTCTTAAGGTAAAATATATTTATTCAGCCTCTCATAAGATCTTACAGGGGATGAAGAGTAACCCAGTTGCAGAAAGAATTTGCTCGGGGCCATTTCCATTATTGTAGGAAAGAAAAATGAGGGTCTTTTGAGAACCAATGAATTCCTTCTATCGCCTTTCAAATATCCTCCAACTTGATATTTTTCATACTTGTCGGTGATTTCGTTGGATAAAGTTTTCGTCATTTTCAGACAGATAAACCCCATTAATAATGACTTAGATTTATTTACATACTTAATAAATTGGTAGATGCATTTGATTTCTACATTAAACTTTATTTCACGTAATGCCCTGTGGTACTACGTAGTGGTAGCGCATTTGGCTACCGTGCATGAGTCGTCGGGGTTCGATTCTCGCAGAGGGTCAACATGAAAAAAAAATTTATATGTGATTTTCATATTAACATTTCTTGTGTGATACCTTGGACTGATATTGAAGCGTATGACTGATCATCTTGGGTGCGAATAAGCGAAAGCAGTAGCGGTAGTAATGCCCTGTAATATTATTTTGAAAACAACTTTTTCACTCAACTTATCGGTTTATCCACTACAATTAAATGTATTCGACCGAAGGCGAAGTATTGAGAATGGTAACAACAGTATTATCGTACAGAGATAGTTTGTATCTACTAAGTATAAGTAAACCACGCAAGATCGCCTGAAGAATTCTGTTCTGAACTGAAACTGCAATATAGCGGTGTAATGGACCGATTTGATACTTCCTACATTTTAGGATCTAGCTATCATTTTATTTGCTATCATAATACTACCTGACTCTTCAGATTTCACTCTTTCAAAATTTTCCGAAGACTTACGGATCGCCAACTCATCGCAATGCAATTCCGATTTCAGACTTCTCGTTTATGATAAAGCACTATGTCATGTATAATATTCATCTTGTTTCACTGGCGTCTAAAATGACATGTTTTATTATGTGGTGATATTTGTTGACCTCAGTTATGATAATTTCTCAATTTAAAAATCGTTTCATGTTATTCAATGATAACCCACTTTCTTGAACTTGACTCGGTTATAATAAAACTATTTATACAAAACAAAATACTACCGATGTATTAACTAATGTTTATTTTTGTCATTAAGTAATGTAGCAGAATTATTTTCAGGCGTGTATTTGACAGTTTAGCTTGTTTATATTTGAGAAGTTTAAAAACTTATTTTCACCCCCAATTTGTATAGTGACTTTAGAATAATCATTGAATTCAAATAACTTTTTAGCTTCATTGAAATGTTTGCACTTAATTGAAATAATAATTCATCAAAATCCTGCAGAGAGTCTGTTTCTCTTTGAACGTATTAGCTACAAGAGAAATTGTAGAGAAATACAATTAAAAGTTTGTCTGAAATGCTTCGAGCGCTATAACCAATACAAAATATAAATGTCTTACAAACAGCCTCTCTGTTCGGAGTTTGTTCCTTCAAATGGTTCATTGCTAAATGTATTTTATAAAACTCCCGTCGAAGGCATACATCGGTCGCCAATCCCGATTTCTCCTCAATTAATTTGTGCAGCGATACTTAATAGAATCTGTTTCCATTCGATTAGAATAAAGAGAACTTGTGGGGGTTAATTTCAAAACTTTGATTATGATATTCCAGCTCACAATAGCGCAAAATTGCCAGTTTACCGAAGTAAATCCGCGGAATCAGATCCTATCGTTTCCCCGCGAGGTTTAGTTTCATTCTTGGAAGGAAAGTACCGAGAACAAGTGCAACAAATGACCGTCCAGAGATCTTTTGATCCAGAAAGAAACGATAAATTTTCTCGCAATACTTTACCTGGGTAAAGCAGTTTGCTGCAGGCACTACTCTGTATTAGAAAGTTGACAATTTATCCTATATTCTTGATAAAATTTTGAAATCAATGTATTTTCGAATCGGCTATTTATTAAGTTGAACTCGGTATAAAGTTATCTTTACGTATCCACCTGTGTATCCTAGTTCGATTACAAAGCTTAGTTATGTGATATTACTTTTTACGCTGTGATTGCTTTGTTTCTGTTTTGATCCTGATATAATTTCCCCCTACTATTAAATCCAATTGGATTATTAATAAGCTGAGATCCCTTCCAGGCATGGCTACTCACTCCTCTCATCTATCCGGTTGTCTTCATTGTTTTTCAAAGCCCTCTTCTTCACGTAGCTACCACGTACAAACAGGTTTTTCGCCTTCGTGCTTCGGAATAATGTCCGCCTTTAGATGCATTAAAAACTGAACACCGCCGCCTTACTTGAGCACGGAGTATTCAAGTAATTTCCTCTATGCAATCTTGAAGACAGGTTCCGTGATGATTCAACATGGCGATATCGTCTGGAATTAATGATAATGCATTTTCGCGTACCTGTTTATTACCAAATACAGAGGGGTTTCCCTTTTTAGCGGTGCGAAAAGTGTCGAAATATCAATATAAATAGCCCGTTTTACGATACGTACGATTAATCAGATATAAAACCTCGTACTAAAAGTAATTACACTAGTAGTTTTTTAATTGGTGGTTTATTTTTACAGCTGTTTTTACATCAGTAGTTACATAATCTGTACTCTGCAGTCATTTAAATTAATAAAACTGTTACACGCTCAATACATGAACTTATAATTCAAAAATTCACCATCCCTGTGTGAATTATGCAGCCATTGCTTCTTGATTCAAACCTATTCATAAATTTTAAGTGTTTTACTGTACACGGGTACAATCGTACTAATAATTCGCGGAAGGAAACTGCAATCAGATACCTTGCAGACTTACAAATTGCTCCTAAAATCACAGTTTCCCAAACAAAAGATACTAAAAATATTATGGAATTATTATACTTTCTTAATATGAACTTGTTTGAGTTTTTACTGTTGCTTTTTGTGGTTTTTATGGTTACCGAATGACACTCCAAGGGTATTATTTATTAGCTCAAATCGCTTCCAACCGTGCACTTTTACATTATAACATTCTTTCCTTGTGTTGATTTGCATGGCATAAGCATTAATCTCAAATAAAGATACATCCAAAGGCAAAACCTCCGCAAAGAGTTCAGAATTTCAAAACGAGTAGATAGATATTCCCGATCTGTATAGAAAAGTCTCGGTTCGCTGCTGGTACGTTCGTCTTTCTGCGGTTCTAAAACCAGTCGCGTGGACCGCCAAATGCCTACACAAGTGCATTGTTCGCTTGCATTTTCCCCTCTGGATGCATATTTTTATGAGTGCTCGCAGCATAAACTTTGTCGCGACAACGGTAATTTTTGTAATAACAAACACTTTTATTTAAACGAGTGCTCGCATTACTAGAGGGAGTTATATTTCAATTTACGATCGCGTTTGTATTTCAAGACTTATTCCACATAATCTAGCTTTTTTAAATAGTCGTTTTACTTTGTAGTGTCTGTAATAATTTTAAAACTCGGGTCCCGTCTTATTTTCACCGAATTTTATACATAAAAATGATTATACCTGGGGAAATATCCCATAAAACGTAATATCCCGGATAACTGCTGCCATGCAACTTTTCAGATTTAGTGGCGCCATTTTTCACTAATTACCGGATAAATCTCGCGCTCGTAAGTATAAACCTTTTTTAGCCTCTCTTATCTCGTAAAACACTGAATCCATTAAATAATGTTTGTGTGCATTAAGATTTAAGCATATTTGCCGTAATAATTTTATGTTTTCAGTTTCCTCCCTTTTGAGAGTCGCGTTACATTTAACGCGTGGGTTTCTTTTTTGAAGCTCCCTTATTATGATATTTATGTTGTAGTTATTCATTATAAACTACTAAAATAAAACACTTTGTTTTTATTTCTTTTTACTAAGAAATATCCCGACCGGTTTCAATATAACGCGTGTCTCTTTCTCAAGGGTACAATTGAAATTAATTATAATTAAGCCCTAATTAGTCTCAAAACTTAATAGTGAACCAACTGTTGTATTTTTAATCGATTTTGGATATTAAATTCTCTATTTTATGACAATGCTACTAAGATAGCAATTATGATTCTCAAAGGAGTTCTGACTTTGTCGGCACTTTCTTTGCCAATTTGACTTCCCCACGACATTCCTCCCCATTACCTGTGTACTGTGCAGTTCCACCCTCCATACTGTGCAGCTACTACAGTAAATACGTCCGATGATGTTCTACTAAAATGTTAAACTCTTACTCGAGGCGCTTTCGTCTGTCGTTCTTCATAATTACCGAAGAGAAGGAAGGAGAAATAGGTACCTTTAAATCGATTTGGTTCGCTTGCCATTTTATATTCCAACAAAGCCATCAGGTAAATGAGAAGCACTCGCTGCTACTCAATACCAATGTCTATGTTTTCTATCCAAAGTCTCGAGAAATTGATATTACACTTTGTTACGTTGCCGAGTTGCCGATTGACAATAGTTTTCTTTATGATATTATACTTGATCCAAAGTTTACGGTTCAAAGGAACTCCTTTGTATAGGGTGCTCCATTGTTTTAACCGGTGATATTCTTTCGTGTAGGCATCACAACGTAAGCGAGGAAGTGAATAATGCGCTACTTTATATGCCCCGTGTTGTAGAGACATGATATATAAATATATTTTCACTCGGAACTGTCGTCCTTTAACCAGAAATACAAACATCCTTTTATTTCGTATGGGTACCTAATACGATATTAACCCTTTTCGAGAAAAGCATATCCTGTTGTCGTAATATAGGAGGTATTATAGAAACGATCTCCATACAATAATAGTATTTTATATGTGTTATCGCAACATTGCATAAATAAGTATTTGACCCGGTGAATTGGTTTAGAATATTTTCCTGTATCTGCGAGAGTAAACAAAAGAACGGGAGATTCGATATCCATAAACAAGAATCCTCGCGAAATAAAGTAGATGCAAACTCCCTACAAGATATTTTGCGGTTATTTTAGCTTTGGGGAAGGCCGTAGTATTTTCACATCTTCGTTTTCGTGTCTTCATCTTATCCGGCTGTATCCAAAACACACCCTATTTATCAAAGTAATAACATAATTTTACTTTGGAACCTTTTATATCTGGATTGTGTTTTGCAAAACTTGTGGCCCGAATATGGTAAACGCGCCTTAGATATTCTGACATAAAATAGAATATTCTTTTACACTACATAAGACATAATCGCAAAAAAAGAAGGAAGAAGTTTTTTAGTTGTGACATTAAAAAAATGTCTACATAATTTGATATTGAATTTTAATATTGCTAGAGAAACTATACAAAATACATATATATGTTTTTTCAGAACAAGAAATTCTGCGTGCAAGTGCGCTATTAAAATCGCATTTTTCTTTCCTTTCCGAATGAATAATGATATATAATTCACGTGTGCTATTTTCGTGTTCCTTTTGCAAACGATTTAATAATCTGTTCTTTGCATGGTGCTTCCTGGAATTAGTTCTACATTAGCATATTCTAGTTTGATAATGATGTCAGATTATATTGTGCCGTGCAAGCGACTATGCAGATGTGGACATGTGTATCTAGATTTTCTTTTTGTACTGAAAACCTCTCAACCTCACAACAGAGAAGCTGTTCTTTTTAATTCGTGGCTATTATTCCTTTTACATTATAAAACAATAAAAACATAATAGAAATACGGACATGCCGATGATCAATACCTACAAATATTGTGTATACATACTAAGATATAAGTGATTCCGTGAAACCTCTTTTGAAACATTATTTTCTTGTCAATTGTATTAGGGCTAACTACATACTAAATACTTAATTTATCTGTCGATACATTTTTTTGAGGGATATCGCGTGTCTCGTCAATATATTTTCGACAAGCAGTTTAACATTTCTGTTCGTGTAATGATATAGATCATGAACCTGTTGTTTAAGCAAAAAAATGTTTACGATCGATTGTATATAATATGTATTTAATTTTTCCCAATTAAATATTGTTGTTTCTTGAATGTTTAACGGTGTTTGTTCGTGCGGTAAATAAGGGTTGGCACTTAGCTTCCCAAACCACACACCGTCGTGCGTTTGGTGAAGACATGTGTCTCCTTAGCGAGAAACTTGACACTCGGTGTGTTGATCCTATGACAAGTGCAACAAAGGATGCACCAGGTACCAGGTAGCTGGGAACACAGAGCAACAAGATAAGTTTACTTTGAAGAATAACCAGAGAAATATGACACCAATAAAACCCACAATTCAGACGCAAAAAATCCAACGCATTGTTTAATAAATACTTGAATTACTTAATGCTGTAGTGAAAAAATGTTTAGAAAAAAGTCTAACGATTGATTTAAAGCGGAAACAAAACATCCGCCATTTCAATTTTTATTTTATGTTTTAATGAGTAAGTAAGTACCGAAGAGAAAATTATTTCGCATTTTTCATAGGTAAACACGATTTTCTTTTAAGTCCGTTTTATGTTTATTTAGGATCGTATCGATGCGTTGATAATATTATTATAGGCACGATATCTGCAGTAGGTATAAGCCGGGGGCTAAGTAAGAGTTTATGATGATGATATGTATTTACGGGTGAGATACGTGCATTTCGTGTTTTAGCTTTAAGATAAACTTCGTAATGATACGACCTCGAGCGCATACAGCTGGTGAATTTTCCTTACTGAGATGATATTTAGATATAACTTCATCAGATAACTTAAGACGCTACCACCGAAGGCACTTGTAGGAAATATCACACGCCGTCGTCGATTAGAAAATCGGGAAGTAGAATCATGCACTGGGGGACAAAACTAACCGGAGTTGTATTATCTGTTATGCCGTGAGCTTCATCGCAGTTTGAGCTTTTTTACTACTCGATGCGTTAAGCTTGGATCGCTGTTTGGAAGCACCAGAGATAAAGGTACAGGTATTTGAGCAGGTGCACGTACAATTTAATCGTCTTCGCAAAGTTAGTACTTCCTTCATTTTATATAACTAAATGTTATTTTAGCATTGTATCACGTATACAGCATCAAGAAATTCCTCATCCCTGCATAAAAAATAATTTATTTGCGTGAAAATTAATTCTACACCTACTAATAACACTTATTTAAATCATAATAAAAATACCTACACCAATAAAGATTGATTGCCAAAAATGCTTAGCAATCTTCTCAACAGACGTCACCAGAGAGAAAAATTGTTGAAAATTGTCGAAAAACAAACTCAAATGTGGAAGCTTCTGTACAAATTCAATATACACCGTTTCCCACGATGAGACCGCGAAACTCCAGAGGGTGATTATTCATGATATTCTGAGAAAAAAATCTTAATAAAGTTTTTCAAAAAACTCAATTCTAATTTCTTAAAAAAATGATTAAAATATGAATAAAAATTCACGCGTGTAATACCGTCCATTTTTGAACTGGCTAACACCACGTGACCTGCACCAATTTCAGATATGAAATTCGAATTTTGAATGTCCGCGCAAGGCAAGGCGTTCGGTGACCAGAGCGGACCCCCACTCCTCCCCGCCCACCGCCGCCCGCCACCGCTAGCATTTCAAACAGAAGCCAGTATTACATAGTCGCTTTTTATTAATACTTTTTTTTAAATTAATTATTAAAAATGCCCGGATCAAAAAACTTTATAAGGATTTTTTTCTCAGAATACCATGGACAATCACCCTCCGGAGTTTCGCGGTCTCATCGTGGGACACGGAGTTTCAAAAATTTGTCATATTATAAGGTTGTCAGATGATGGGCGGAATGGGGAATGTTGTAGTACATCAAATGGCCACTTAATCCAGCTAATGACAGGTCATAAGCCCTGTAAACGCCTACATAACCCACGTTCGTTTCCAGAGTTTCTCTGTCTCCGTTGGGATATCAATAATAATATTACTCGAGATATTATCTCGTAACAAAAATATTTATGTACGTACCTACCTTCTTCAAAACAAAAATGACACCTGTTTCGATATGCCTAATTTGATATTATTATTGAAAATTGTTTAGGAACGCAGAGTCTAACGCGGCTTGTGAATACTTCAGTGTAATTGAGTGCCTTTTTGTTCGGCTTGAAACACGAGTCCGCAGCGGCTGTATGGAATTGATATGGGGCAGTAATTACAGGCTGCGCTGTATAATTCAGTTGTTGTTATTCCCGTATTATCGATGGGCCGCTCACTATGCACATGCAGTGCGCACTGGGCACTGTGGGGAATGCACCGTGCACCTGCATCAGCTCGTGCAATCCTTTTTGTTCCGACTTCTCCTGAAACAGAAAAACTTGTTTCCGATCCTGAGCTCTGATTCACATTCTCTAACTATATTTCATTCGTTCTTGAAGTAACTAAACTCGCTTTTCTGGATGCAATCGGCTTGTACCAACTCGCTGAAAAACGAGTCACTATTTTATAAATCATTTCAAAATGTCTGCCTGCACACTTTGATCGAGATTTTAAGTCATTATCGTTGATTTATATTAAATACATTGTACACATACTACATACCTACCGCCATTTTTTACAGCAATATCGGTACTCTTATTTTGTTTAAATTATTATTTATACATGGTGTAACAAAACATCATATTTGGAGTCGAATGTATAACATGACTTTGAATCTGAGCTTCTTCTTTTTATTTAGTTAGTTTTATTTATAAACAGTATTTATTTGACTAAATACATGATATTTGACAAAAATTTGCACAAAATTTATCGTTTTTTTTTTTTTTTTTTTTTTTTTTTTTTTTAATATTTTATTTTAAAGTAAACATGTTTTTATAAACAATACATAAAATGTATTTATTGTTCCCGCAAAGCCGGGGCTTGTCTGCGGGTTACATTACATTTTAATACTTTTTTTTTTTCTTCTTATTTTATTACACAAATTATCTAACATTATAAGTATATTCTTATTTTAAGTAGGTAGTGTTGCAACAAATCACTGTGTGCCTTTAAGAGGGTCTTAAGGTTTTTTTTAAATTTAATAATATTTTTTTCTTCATCATAAACACTTTTTGGGAGCCGATTAAATAGATCTGGAATAACACACGCCAATGTTCTTTTCCCGTAATAGTTTACCTGCCGAGGCTGCCTCAGCCGCTGTGCCGAAACTAATCGTGTCTCAATCGGGTGTGATATTTTTATTTTGTGCCCATCGTCAAGGAAATGATCTGTCATTATTTTATATTTGCATAGATTTTCCACAGATAAGACGTTGACATGGTTAAATAATATATTGAGATTTTCTTTTGCGTCTTTCTTTATATATTTTGGAACTATGCATTTATTATTCTGACTTGCAAGTTTAAGATCCTGTAAATTTTAAATTTTGTACTCAATTTTCTCGAAAACTATTGGTCAAATAAAAAAATCTTATTCTACAAAATCGTCTCCAAATATGATGTAGCTTTCCTGGTTTCCCGCTTGTACATCGACTTTTGTTACACCATGTAAAGAAACATTCGAGTTCTTATGATATACTCAAATATTTAACCTTATAACGGCTTTTAAATAGTCGGAAATAACTGTGCCAGAAAGTAAAAAACAAGTTGTGCTGGAGTGGGATTTGAACCTAGAGATTCCAACCCGGAGTCCTCGATAGATAACAACCCGGTTCAACTAGATGGCTCTTTATTCTTTCGGTTTCTGTATAATTTAATGATTATTATTGTGCGGTACCAGCAACCTGCAACTATCAAAGAAGCGTTTAAAACGCATCTAACAAATGTGTTTTGCAATTGAGTTGTATTATTTATTCAACCTCTTCCTATTCAGGCAAATCTAGGTACCTACCCTAACGAAAACAAAGAACCTGTGTGATATAAGATGGTATTACCCCTTGCAGCAAAACCGTTGCACATAATTTAACTGCTGTTATCGCACTGCTTCAAATCTGCAATACACTGCGGAGGAACTATATTTATTAAAGCTTGTCGGTTTAACGACTCCATTCTTCCGAGCATTATCTCGATCGGGACCCGCCTCTTAACTTTTCAAAACCGTATAATTTTGAAAGTATATTACCACTGTAACTGTATAATCAACTCACACTCATGTAGGTATACCTATATCTATGTATTTTATGTTGCTAAGGTACATACATTTTACTATTCTTTCGTACGACGAAAAGTGATGATCGCGCGGTTTTTTTGGGAAAAAGTGTAAAAGATGTGTCGAACATCGCCTACCAAAAAATAATAGTAAACATTAAAATCGCCATAAATTCACTTTTGCGCCGTATACACGGTGTCTATCTATCATAATAAATAACATATTTTCTTACCATCTAGTGGCGTTTTTATTTTCATTTTTTATTCCGTCGTAAAATATCGCCCCGCAAAGGGTTTTTCTTTTTGAATAATATAAAATGCGCGTTATGTTTATGATACAAATAGAAAGAAAAAGTTATTCCCATTAGGCAAGAAAAGTTTACAATCTTTACCCTACTTTTTTTTATATAACTTTTGACAGTGGGTTCGTCCTAACTGAGAGAACTTTCTTCGCCACAGTAAAATGTTTCCAAGTCGAACGTACTTACGCCATTTTCCGACCGCGCCTACTCTATAGAAAACCGCAAAACATAAAGGTCAAAATAAGGCTTTATGAAATCATCTTATTTTATATAAAACTTACAAGATATGTATCTTTTTTGTATACTTTGACTCGAGTGGTGAAGGTAAATGTCATTGAATCTATTTTTAAAGATAAAAAACTTGTTTTGTGTTTTTATATTATATTCACTGGTTTTGCTTGAAGCAAAGTAGCGACAAATTTGCGGCAATTTTTCTTTAGTATTTTTAGTACTTTTGTACTCTGTATTTTTTCTCCCTAAGTTACTCTACATTTTATATGGCGTAAGTATATATAGGTAAATAAATAATTATTTTTCAAACATTTGGTGCGTGTTTTACTTCTTAAAAACAAAATTACCATTGCGAAATATAAATACCTATCAAATGGTCATATGATACTTCCATGTACCTTATCAGATAGTTTAAATAATATTTTAGCTATAAAGAGAGAGACGTAATTTAGACAGGGAGTAGACGGTATTTAACAGTTTCTACGCTTTTCAACAGAAGACGTAATCTGATTTCGTGTCTGTATTGTTTTTAACGTTTTATTTAACACGAAGCTAAGGGCCGAAGCTAACATCGAATCCGGATAAATGACCGATAAAAATCGGTAAACAGTTTCCCGGTCCCGGATCCCGGATCACGGCCGTCCGTGCCCACTTAATCAATTCCCGTCGAACTGTGCGCTGGCCATTCCGTTTCGGTCCGTAAAACCCCTATGCTTCCCTCAGCCCCGGGCATACAAATGCTCCCTAATTCCGTAAAGACAGATCCGCTCCCGTGGATCACTGCCAAATACCCAAGAATTTGAACGCTTTAAAGCCCAATATATTAAAACACCAGGAACGGTAAACAAGCCGAACCGGGCCCCGAACTCAAACCGCACTTTTGGCATTTCCCACGGAGTTTTACTTAACTCGTAATGCCCCTTTTTGAGCACTTCGGAGTGGAAACTTAAAATTTTACGGTAATGTTCGTGCAAATGTGAAATTTTTGCTCCTCGAACTGTAAATATACATGTATTTCCATCGTTACGTACTTTGGGATTTTCCGGCATGGAAAGGATCTGTATCGTAGTTAGATTATTGCGAAAAATACCACGATTTTCTCGTACCTAACAAAATATAACATAGAAATGTGCCATATACTAAACATATTACACATTATAGGACCATTTCTTTAGAACTAAGCATTACTCGGATCCAGGAGCTGTAAAGTGGCTCCAATAAAGTATAAAGTGCAACTCCCGTTTCAGTAGTCATGCTAGATAAGCTAAACTATGTTTTTAAATATTGATTTTTATAGCAAACTTATAATTTTCAATGCAAAATATATAACGCTGTTCAGCACAGCCAGCAGTATCATAAACTCCAAGAATTTCCAATTTCTAAGACACAAGCATGGCGGTTATTGCATACAATCGGTGATACCCAAATACATGTTTTCAATTTGAAGTAAATTACGTCCGCTCTGATTCATTCCAATATAGAATTTCTCCGAATGTTTTCACATCAAATACATGCCAACTTTGCCAACATATTTTATAATGACAAGAACATAACAGAAATTACACCATGTATTGTGTTTCATACTTGGTTTTATATTAATTTCTCGTATACATAGTTTTACTTGTTTGGCTAGATGTAACAAAATATCGTAAAGTTAGAGGTTTAGTATTTAAAACACCCCTGTTGATAGTTTATCTTAATTATCACACTCCTAACATAATGATTTATATGAAAATCAAGCATGTATCAAAATAAAACATGTCATTATGTTCGTTTTTGGAAAATCACTTATGAATTATGTTTGTCAGTTCGTTATTTAAATACCTATAAAAAGGTGTTTATTTTGACATTATTGTAATTGTTTTGTGATAACAAGTTTAGGTGGACTTTTCGATATTTTAGGAAATATATATACATATTTTTTTTAAATAGTATCTATTGTTTCGTGTCTCAAAACTGAGTTACTTTAATAGATGACCTCCATCGTCCTCAGCACTGAGTGTAAACGGCCGAACTCGCCGTTTGAATTATTCAAACGGCGAAATATCGTCACGCCATCAATAACGCTATTCCGTTAGGGTGTTTGGTGAAGTTTTCACATAAAATCATTCATCACGGCAAGTGGCTCTCGGAGGGAGAGAACAGAGCACAGGATGAAGCCGGGAGAAGACCGGAGCTAGAAGAAAAGGCGGAAACTAGGAGAAAAGACGGGATGAATCTAGGAGAAAAGACGGGATGAATCTAGGAGCGGTGGGGGGAAGGTTTGAGAGCGGAACGATGAAAGAGCGAGGAAGTTGGAAGCTAAATGTGGCTCTCCTTTGGTATTCATAAGTTGACGCATACCAGAGGTTGGTCCCTCGTTCCGAATTCCGAGCTGCAGGTCCCACGACCACTCCGGCCCGGAGTTGGCAGCCTAGCGGACTAGCGGATGCTTGTGTCGAGAATTTCTATACCAGAATTTCAGTATGCCACGACACAGTTTTTCGGCAAAATTCCGGAATACCCGACTACATTTTTCACCTAGTTTCATCACTAGTCAATCCGTAAAAATTTAGTGAACAATGAATAACTTTTTGTTGAGTTTACAAATTACCTATTTATACTTACGTAAAACAGTGAGTTTTTATCATTAATTTATCTCCAGGTACGCATAAAATTAAAACTAGCTTTATTAAGAATATTAAAAATAGTGGCCGTTGTTTTATGACCAAGCAAAACTTCATACAAAAATGATTTGGAACTAATCATCTCACTTGTATGTAATAAAATACTGAACTAAATACGGAAAAAAGATATTCATATATGTAAAAAGATTTATATTTTTCCATTAAAGAAAGTTAAAAAAATACCCATCATTTTTAGGAAATCATCTTAGATTCAGTCCTACACCGTATTTAAAATCAAATATAACATAAACCCGTCGATACAGTCAATTCTAAATATCCTAAAAGAAAATAACTAGCGTACTTGTCATACGTTTCCAGATTTTCGTATTTTCCCTCTCCACGCAACCAAAAAACATATTTACTGCGTAAATGCCGAATATGGATTGAGTCTTTCTTTGGGTCAAAGAAACGGGTTAGGAATTGAAAATTGCCTGTTTTGCCATATACGTATGTACATACATTACGTCTCATAAAACACGATTATCCCCCAAATTGGCATTCTGCTCCCACGCTCGTCGTGTAAACTCCGTAAGCCACGTAGTAAAAATAACTATTTTCTCTACCCTTTCAGAATTGAACTAATAGGAAAATACACAGAGCTGTTTTACTACGTCTCGGTGCAATTGGGAACATCTGGTTCAGAGTCCGTACTTGCAGCTAATAGGAATTTCGCTTCGAACAATAAAACATTATTACGGACCCTATTTCGTCCAGTTAATCAGGGGAATTTGACACCGGGGTCATTCGGCGGCGTTATTACACCTTTCTACCTACCTTGATGTTTAACGGCGTTATGGACTTTCATTACGGCCGGACCAATTATATTGCAGAGAGTTGTTTTTATCACCCCATAAACTATTTATTTATTAATTAATATTTCTGACACGACGACCCACATGCCCGAGTCTTGTGAACCTTTTAAATTGCTACCAATTATTTATAAATCTAATGTACAAACAAATAACAAGTATTTGTAAAAAGCAGTTTACAAATTTACTAGTCAATAATAACTTCTATGTAACTTCAATTTACCACTGTTTGTCTGAAAAATGCAACGAACAGTTTCAACCAACAATTCAGCTATCGCATCTTTTTATTGAATTGCAAGACCGACAATTTTCACACCCAGCCTAAAATTATTTTTTAAAATACCATTGTTGGGATTCACTATTATATTTTGCTTAATTTTATAGTTAAATCTACAAAGGTATTACTTTCTATTATTCTAGCAGTCATTTCATGTCTCTGAAATATTAATATCTATGTATTATGTACATGTACGAGTATATTACGTTGGACTAGATTTATGTCTCAGAAATGGGACAGCTTGCCTATTCGTATATTTGTGAATGAACCAGCTGGTAGGAAGTAGGCAGAATATAACGGTAAGGTGAATAGAAAGAGGAACTCGGGATGAAACCTAATAGGACAAGTGACTCACGATAGGGGTCAATATTCCATTCGAGAGAAACGAGTAATAATAATGAATTCAGTCACACTGTGTAGTAAACGTGCAGTGTTATACAAAATATTACAGAACTTTGTGATTGCATCTGTCTTAAAATCTATATCTAGCTCTTTTTGCAAAATTGTTTTTAAAAAGCTGCAGATTGGGTCAAATGATTTTTTACTATGCTTGGTAAGAAGAATCTTTCTCGGGGATATGAAAAATTAATAAGATTCCTACCTGTTTTTACTTGCAAAAGCTGCCCATTTTGAGTAGATGATCCATTTTTCTTAAAAATGTTAAATCCTGTTTCAGTAAATTACTTCTTGTCGAGAGTTCTTCTTGTTTTTTTTACATGTTTTTACTGACATTTTATGTTATTTTTATCTCGAATCAAATCCACAGATTTGTGAGTAGGTATTAATTTTGAAAAATGTAAAAAATATGTTGAGAAGTAGTAGGTATAAACTCTCTAGAAAAGCTCCTAAATTTAATCAAAGTTCGCATTTTTCACGGTCTTCAGAATACAGATAATGTTTTTCTGGGTTATTGTGCCGTATTTGTGGGCAACACAAAGCCCATCATCCCTGAAGACGGACACTGCAATGTGCTCCGAAATGTCAGCAACACAAAACCCACGAACACGGCATAGTAACCCAGAAAAACATTATTTGAACTCCTAATTTAAATACAATTAATATTCAAAGCATTATTAACTTTGTGGTCCAACATTTGAATGTGAAACCACTCACCGACTTTTCTGTTTTATATAACAAAAAAATATTAACATAATATCCCTAAAGTTTATCACCATAAACATTTAATGAATATTTCGTCTATGCACATAAAAATGGGCTATGTGATTTTGAGCACATTCTGATTTCGATCTTCTAATCGTTAATAATTACTCTCTTCATAAAAAATATGGTTTTTCCTACTCCATAAATCAGAGTTATTTTTTTCTGTTTAGTAAATAGTTTAATTTTGAATTTCATTTCTAACCTTATCTTAGTAGGTATCTTCTTCCTTTGATAAATAAACGCGTTCAGTGGCTCCGTTAGGCTTCATAATCCACGACCAAGTACATCGTTTATTCCCCGTCGTAAAATTAAACTTGTAAAAATTATTAATAATTTTAGCCAAAATAGATGATAACCTACCTACTCGGAAATCCTACCAACAAGAGTGGGAAAACTGCTACTAATATGAACACGTAACAATCCTATTATTTCACTAAGTCTTACAGTAATAATTATCTAGCCATTGTATGTAATATTATATTCATGGTAAACTGTATAAGTTTTTACACAATTTTCTCCTACTCTTTTCGGAAGCTTTTGACAACAAAACTTAAAAATATATTATTACTGTTTAATTTATTGCTTAACATGTCACTTCTGTGACATTTCTTTCATTCTCTCTTCTAATTTCACAAAATAAATTATGGTTTAATATTTTATTTCTGCCTCGGTGTTTTATCTTTTATAAACCTTTTTGTAATATTAATATATTCTCATGTGGGTCTTAAATAAATGTAGAAATGTCTGGTCGTTTTTCAGTCTTTTTGTTTTCCTGGAAAGAAGAAGTTTGTTGTGTCGTTTTTCAGTCTTTTTTTTATTTACTAATCTTGTCTTCTCTTTTCAGGTAATGCTGTGAATAATGCTTATTTAGTTCATCTATGGTAAGCACATTTATTTTATTAAAATAATGTATTTTTACGTTTTTAAAAACGCCTTGGAGGCTTTAACCAAATTTGCGTATATAAATATTCCATCCACATTCACACATGCGCGAAATCTCTTATACAGGAATTTTACAAGAGCTGTGTGCAATTTTATTCCTTCCATTCCCTGTGTAAAATAACACAAATTACATTTTATTACCAAATCAAATAAAACGTATTTACGCATTCGTTTCACACTTTTCCATAAACTGAATAAAAACATTGAGCTTTTTCGTACAAAAAATTCAATCTGTATTTTATTAGGGGATGCAAGAAATATGTTGAAAAGAAATGAATGTGAAAAAATGGGGGGCACATCTTTTTGTAAAGGTTGTATGTATCTAGACAGGTACGTGTTTCAGAAGTAGGACTATCTTAATAGCGTCACGACGCCGCCGTATCTCGCGGAGCGGCGTCTCGGCCATTTTCTCCACTTACGGCGCCCGCCCGGGCTCCGCACAGCACCGGCCAGGTAGGTACTAGATACTGAAGATAGCGAGATCCACCTCCGAGCGCTAGGAGGTATTACGGCACCCTTTCAATTCCTGCTTTGGTTCACTCCTGAAAAGGCAATTTAACCCGATTCACACGAAAGAAACATGCATGATTAAATTGAGTTTAATCATCAGGTTCACAGAGGCACAAAAAAAACATATTAAACGTGTTTGTTTGTACTTTTAAATTCGTCGTACTGTGTTGTTTTGCCGAAATTCAGCTTTATTATCCGCTATTGTCTTTGATTGTCCGTTTTTGACCCTCTTATGTTCCTTTGACGTAATCAACAACGTTGGCGCCTACTACCTACGTACCTTTACGGCACCGTTTTACCTGCGACCTTTTCTATCCACATTCTCCGTTAACATTTCGGAATCCCATTCTTGCCGTCCCATTCAGCGGAGTCACGACCCGGCGACCGTCTTTCATAGTCCGGCTCTGAATTTTCCCATAATAAAGGAGAAGCGACACGTCCTCCGGTCGATCGTCGCCATCTTTGTACTAATGCCACTGGGTTGTACGTGTGCGGTAGGACAGTTACCCTTCAAATGCCAAGCTTCAATAAGTCGTTATCAACACGATAATAAATGTACGTTTTCCAAACTACAACCCCGCGGGAGTTTATCTTACCGATCGTATACGAATAATTTTCTTTTGTTTGTCTTAATTTTTCGATTGATTTGAATAAAAACTAAGCTTCGTCGCAGTAGTCTGGTCTAGTCACATTATTAAAAAAATATTGCTTGGTCAGCGACGCCGACGGTCGAATTGTGGAAAGCGGCTTGGAATAGTTTCCCATCTCCCGGGTCTAAACTGCCCCTAAGGAAGTATGTTTGCCTGCAACTTGTTTAACATGTGAACAGCGATCTACTGCTACTGCTCTTCTAACTGGCTCGTAAAAATATCCTATAAAATTTATTTCTAGATTGAATTTGCAGTCTTTGGATATGAAATATAAAATATGCATTTTTTATCACAAAAGTGTACTTAATTGATTCAACAAACCCTTAAAATGATATTTTGTCCTTATAAGTTTACTCTTGACGTATATTCCTCACAAGGAGAGGTAACCGCAGTAAATTCGGTGACGTGGAATAATCGATTTCCGGATCCATTTAGGGTTACACGGTCACTCCGATAACATTCTCACATATATAGGAAGTAGGTATACCGAGTTACGAGATAGCTGACTTATTCGGCGCCAAGATTTATAGGACCTTACATTGTACCACGGGGCAGTCTGGCTCGAGGAAAAATAAAAACTAGAAAGGTCATGTTTGTATTGTATTGTAGCTTGCAGTACATACTCTCCGTACATAATGTATGCGCATTAAATTTAACAGTAGTCGTTAAGTAGGATGTGTGGTGCGCCTAATTTCACACCAAATTAAAACCAACCACTTACTAGGTAACTAGTCCAACGCTAAACTTTCAAATATGCGCAATGTTGGTTTGATTTTTTCACTGCAATGTAACTTTTTGCTTCTGTTTTTTATTTCACGGTTGATCGGGTTCAGGCTGTATCAGGTGACAGGGCTTGTGTTGCCATATGTACCCGATTCCGACTTTATGTTCTCTTTTCATACTACACCTAAACTATAACCTTACATACTCTAGTTCTATATGTGATATCGTAGTGGGAACTGAACCGATGGCTGCTGAATCAGGTGAACAGACTTCGAATGCAAAAAGTGTAGCACGTTTTGTTTTCTGCTTATTTTACACTTTTTATAAAAACCTTCTTTAACTTATTGAAAGACTTGATAGTTCTTAGGTAATTTGCATTAGTCGAAATATTTATTATGATACAGTTACATGGAAATATTTTATATCCACAAAAATAATGGGTTTTTTGTAATATATGTTTTATATTTTCACAACTTCCGTGTATTTTTTTTGTAAAAAAAAAAAATAAAAAAAACTTTTATTGATTTTTACCTCATGTTAGAAGCGTAGTTAAATGGCTATGGGTAATTAAAATTTCACGTCTTGATGTATGTAATCTCGCATATGCGCACATTTGCCTTCTATATTAAGCGTGAATAATGGAAATTTCTAAAATAAATCCGACTGTGGCATGCAGAAAGGTACGTATAGAAAGTTTCGAACACCTTATTTAAAAATTCTATCCGCTCCAAAATCCGACGCGGCTTATCCTTTCATTAAAATATGGATCCGCAATTTGCCGCCACGTTTTGAAAAATTCAAAGTTGAAACTCAACTCCAGCTCTAGCCGCCATGAAATATGCAACATGGCGGCAAGTACCCGAGAGCTGCACGGAAATGACAGTTTGGTCGAAAAATGCGGCGTTTTATGAACCGACCGGACTTTGCGCTGCGTGCCGGCGGCGGTCAATTGTCACCGGTAAATAGCGAAACTCCGCCGAAAAGCTCGCCAATATAATAAACGAATTGATATTGCACAAATGCACACAATAAACACCGCGTTCCATTGGCCATTAGCCGCCCGTGGCGAAAATTAAAATGGTAGGTACCTACGCGTAGAAAAGCGGCTAACGTAATATCGATAACCCTTTCAGAACCCAATATCATAACTTTCTGTTCGATACACAAAGTATGACGAAAGTTTTAAAGCGTCCTAAGTACTCTATAATACTTCAGGAGTTCATAAAAGTATGGGTATTATTAGGCACTCTATTTAACCCCTTTTCTAGCCTTATTTTTACTGTTGTTTCTCCGGTAAAATAGGCCTACTAATGCAGAAATTCACATTTTCCCTCCATTTCGAGCCGTTAATCTCCTCGGAACAAAATCACCTTGTTGTATAATCGACGTTACCGGGAACTATCTCATTTTTACCTTTATAACACCGTCCTGGTCATAACAAATAATCCATTTACCGCTGCACTGGGCACCGTGTCAAGTTACTGAAACATCGGGATCATGGAATACGGGTAATGGTAATACATTTTTGTCTCGGGTGGTCTGGTTTTTCGCTCTTGTTTGCAAATGTTTAGGAGTTTTCTCGCACCAGACTTTACCGCTTAATGCACTGGCGAGAGAGGAGGTACCACAGTTCCCGCTAAAAGCCACCAGTAACAGAATGGTAAATGCCACTTTAATGCGTAATGTAACCAAATGGGTGTACCGAGTTACGAAAACGTTACTTTTAGATGAGGTCCAAACAAACGCGCTTTCGCAGTCAATGATGATGAGAGTGCCTAATAGGACAAACCTGTGTAAATAACCGTTTCCTTTTCATGTTAGAGCTTATTGCACGAATAATAGCGGTATTCGACACAATTGTAATTTCCAGTGGAATATGGTAATCCGAGTTAAAATTCGTGTCTTCAGTAAGTCACATTATGATACGGGCCATTCGACGTTGTGATATGTGGGTGTTATTGTTAACTGCAAAGCAGACTAAACACTCCATCCATGTATAAAAGTGCCATTCCCATGGTATTGGAATTAATAATATTATCGTATTTAATATTGTAATACCTATAGAGCACATTCCCTTGAAAAGGAACTAGCTATTGTGTTTTGAAAGATAATAATATTGTGCAAAGATAACACAAGCGGTATTTCACTGTAACAGCTCTAGATTAAATATAATGTTTCATGAATGTTTGATATTTTTCTTAATTTTCATTGTTAAAAATATAGGTAAACTAATAGTTTAAATAAAATATAATGTTACACTGTTTGTTTTGCATTTGTTTAACAAAAAAAAATAAAACAACAGAATACGTTTTAAAATGAAAGAAACCACGGAGAACTAATATTATTTAATGCCGTAAAATTGAATTTACTTCAAAAAACTGTTTTTCTTTTGTATCCCACTAAATGACAGTTTGTGGAATCCATATGCTCCTCATAGGGAGCGGATATGGGCATGATGCATGATGATTATGATGAATGATCCACTAAATGATATTTTCGCTTCGTAGTATATATTTTAATATCTATCTTATGTAATTATTTCTTAATGTAAAACAAAAGTGATGTAATACACACATTACAATAAAAATTGACCAATATATGTTCCACGTTTACGGATATGAACTATTTGTAACACAGTGGGAGAAATTAGTAGGAGCTTGACTCACAGCTTACGGCTATTACCTTTATTTTGAGATGTGTATTGACTTGGTGTGAGATCCAGTATTGACTTTCATTTTAAGTAAATACCACCAAGCATTTTATAAATCGTTGATACACGCATTATTAATATTTTTCCTCGATTGGATTCAGAGCACCAACATTTCAAGTCCATGGCAGCCCATGTCTCATACCTGACCACTTCACGCTTCACGAGGCATCAAAGTATAGTTCACTCAATACCCTGGCATCGCACTCTCGAGGGCTTAAAGACTCCACCCCTAAGAAACTAACCCAAGTGCTCCAATTAGTGCACTCTTTCGAGTGTCCGATCGGATGGTTCGTTCAACTCTTTCGTCCAGCACAATAGGTTCTAATAAGCCAGGCTATGCAATCCTTCACACCGACAGCTAAAATAAAACAATTCATCGAAAAATTTTATCCAGGGATCGAGGTGTTCAAAATTCTACGTGAGTTTTTTTACCAAGGGCCGCCCTTTTCCAATGATTAGGACATGAATCTGATACGACTATACGAACACCAAACACCAGTAGTTACTTTAGTAAATGGGAGATGAAATTTAATATCCTGTCACATGTAATATTAGGCATAACAAAACGTGTCCATTAACGCAGCACCCATATGCACACCTTTCTGACCTTGGCCTTATGAAGAGCATCTGTTGAATATGATTTGAGCGTGTGAAAGGAGTAATCCAATAAATATAAACGTGATTAAATTCTTTAAAATTAAGCGAAATCCAGATTACATAAAGATATGTAAGTAAACGCCTCGTAATTAAGTAAAAATCTTGTATTGACAGATTTGATAAAAAAAAGATTGTATCTACTCAAAAATGTGTGTAGGTAAATATGCATAAGCAAATAGGAATAGGATATATTATGTGACTAATATAATATGTTATCTTAATTTATAAATTAATTGCTAATACCTGGTGATCTTTTTCTCACGTTTAATCTAAAATATATTCCAATTTAAACACTCGATTATCATAAATACGTGTCATCTTTGGCTATACATCTTTTAAACTGTTGAAAAATCCAGCCTTTTTTCAAGATGCATGAAGTAATTTTATTAATAATAATTTTATGCAGGTGCGTACAACCGGTTTTATTAATATCATCAACTTCCACGTTATGGAAATGCCCAAGGGAGTATGAATGAACAATGAGAAAAGTGGTTAACCTTATTAAAATCAAAATCACCCTTTAATTGAAAAATCCAGCTGCTATCATTCTCCAGATACCTGTTCTATAATACTTGTTTTATATTTTTAGTAGTTTGCTACGTACATCATATATTTTATACTGAATTATTTATTAACTACTCTGACAATTTCTTAATAGCCGGTTCATTTGGATTACATAATCAATTTATTAATTTCTATATGTAAGCACATACCCTGAGTTTTCGAAAACCTTTAGTTAATTTACAAAATGTTACGATATTTTTTATAAAGAAAGTAAAAAAAACACGGCTATTATAATTCTCCTTGCATATTTATAAAAATGAAAAAATTCTAATTTCATTCATGGAAAGCTTAGACTAAACATTAGTTACGTTTTGATGATTTCTTCTTGTCAATTAGTAAGTATTAATTTGAAACCAATGACCCAACATTATTTTCTAAAGCAGAACCATGAATTTAAATCGATGTATGATTAGGAAAGTTTGGTTAGTTAAGGCATTTGCAGCCATAATCATATATATAATAAAGGTTTCTACGTATCTGTATATTAAAATTTATGTAAACGAACTTGGAAATGGAAATAATAATACTTACTCGTATTAACCAAATCCTGGCAATATTAACCCCAGAGAAATTACGTATAAATCCAATCACAATTAATTTCCATTAATTCATCTATTAAGAGTAACAAGTTGCCTTGTAATATAAAAGGTGTTGCCCCGTATTCGATTTTGGTATGAATAAGATTCTCGATCCTAGCAGAATGTCGGAAACACCCCAATATCATTCCAGGGATATAATATTCGAGCATACCAAATTACTACCGAATCTGGTACCCAGACTATTTTTCAGGCTGTTGATTCAACTATGCTTAAATACAGTTTTCTCCACAAGTCTGTGGAAGTTGCTGTGTTGAGACCCAGTCCCCCCCCCCCCCCACCCAACCCCCGGGGAACTGGAAACAATCAATTAGGTCCGACTTTCTATCCGTTGGCGAAATTTATTATATCCCGTAATTCGACTTGTCATGAAATTAACATCTATCATTACAATCCTCTCTCAACAAACATCGCCCGAAAAGCCTGCTATGAAAATCATTTCCGCTTATCTGGCAACATTGAATCATTCATTACGGAAGTATTCCAATTGTTATTTTCGATTTTGTTTTATGCTTATCATTCAACGGAAGGCGTAGAATTTCAAAGTGATACTGAAATAATAACATAATCCTATTAATACAGTTCCGTGCTTTACAGATTACAGTTAACGAAATCATTTTACCACCTGTTGGGTACGAATTGTTATTAAGGAAGATTGTTTATCTGCTAATAATTAACATTACATTATTATATCTAATGAGCATAGCAAGTGATTACCTACTATCAAGGTCTATCAAATGTACAAAAACCTAATTTCTCAGTCGCAAACGCCGATTCGTGTTCATCGTACGAATTGTTTATTTGAAATCTCAAGACGGTGTGATGCACCATCAATATCGTCTTAGTGTCTAGTATAGAATAATGCTCCTTATACAGAATTACGAGTTACTCTCCGCAGGAGATCATGCACCTTGATCTAGGGCCGAGATACTCCGTATACAGACCACAAGTAAATATCCTGACGCAAAAAGTATAAGACATTGATCGGAATAATAAATACCAATACAAACTACGACATACGCATACCTAATCATGTTTTCCTGCTTCGCTTTATTACACCGATATTTTATGTTTTTATGAGTAAGTTGTAACATTGTTCTTTGTCGTAGTTGTTGGTAGTTACACTTGACTCGAGCATTGGATCGCTGAATAAAACATGTTGGTATTTTAGAATATTAATTAAATTATTAACTCATTACACATTGGATGTTAAATGTATATTTCTTCCCTTTGAAATGGGAAGATTTGAATCTTCCTCCATCAGTTTTCCCCACTACACGCTATTAAATTCGTCTTCCGACAGCAATAAATCCCTCCCTAGACATGAAAAGTGGTGTTTAATCTCACGTAATAGCGAACACAGACATTGAAATAAGAAGGTTTAACTCGCCTTGTCTTTACCGTATCTCGGTTTTAGGATCAGGTTTGTATTGAGTGCACGACTGTCGGACATTATCTACCTAACAATATGTTTCATACTATGTATTTTGTAAACCCTTTTACTAAAAGACGGTTTTATTTCAATCTCGGCTGACCATAAAAGACGCGATCGATTATTTTCTATCATATTATTTTTTGTCTGTCTGCTAAAGCAGTAAAAGAGGGTTCGTTTACAATATATCCTGACTTGCGAAAAACTACTTTAATTATTGTGTCTTGATCCTGCCTTTTGTAATATAAGATGGGTTGTATTTTTTAACGTGGGTAGTCTGAATATTTTCTTAGTTTGGCCCACGTTTGCTTTTTTGTACTCAAAGTCATCATAGACAACACAATTACTTGATTATTTGTAAGTTTTTTAATCAATCGATTTCGATGGTTTTTCTAGATAAAAAAAGTGATAAAAATCAAATAATTATTTTACTTTATTAAATTAAATTTGCATATAAAACTCTACTGAGTCTTATAATCGTTTATTTTACAGTATATGTATGTATGTATTATTCGCTAACTATGTTAGTGAGTCCTTGTTCAAATTTTCTAGTTTTGATATATTTGTATTAACTTTAAAAAAAAAGCTTTTTTAAATAAGTAGTTTATATGTAAGAAAGCATCTTGATTTCCACGGTGTAGATTGGTTTTCTGTAGAAGTTCCATGCATGAAATCGGAAAACAATTAACAAACACGTAATTTCAATAATGTTTCGTCTACGTCTACATCTAAAAACGGATTCTTTTCAATTTTCTCTAAGCATTAGTCGTTTCACGAAAAAACTCTTCTGAAATCTCAAGAAACAGCGAGCCAAACTATTTCCAAAGGTTTCCAAATGAATAGAACATTTCGAAGGATAATAAATAGATATACAATATTGGGCAGTGTTCCGAGCACCAAATAAATCTTTCGTAAATAGCCCATCTTAAAGCTCTGCTATCTATTGCTTATTAGTTCGGGCACGGTTATATGATGCTGTATCACAAACAACCCTTTAAACATAATAAGTAAAATAAAAGATAGGTGTAAATTGTCTCAAATACAAGATAATTTAAAATAGATAAAACACGTATGTTCTATTATACAATAATACACCTATCTTTATTACGTACACTCGGGTTATCGCTGTTTTCAAGGTTTATTATATAATATTTCGTGGTTTGATGACCGTTTTGAAGGTGGCTAAACTAAGAGCGGTATTTGAACCCACATTCATCTCCCACTCAGTTGAGTTTTTTTCTTTCCTGATTAGGTACTATTAGGCTATCTAGTGCTGGTTGTCAGAGGTTCATTACAAGCAAAAGCACTTCTATCTCCATGTTCGCTTATCTCACTACACATTTTACCGGGTTTCTATTCATTAATCAATACCAACAATTTATTCTTTAAAGCTTCTGAGCTTGTCGTCATTAATCAAACAAATGTCTCGCTTCTAGATAAATCTGATTGAAATGTTTCCATTGCGAGCCATATTTTATGTATAAAGAACCCTTAGGAATATACGTCTCTAGAAAGCAGACTATCGCGATGTAAATAAAATAACTTAAACACATTATCTAGATGTAGGCAACCGCTTTTTCCGCGTCTTTTGTCCGCTTCTCGTTGTAAATTTAGTATTGAGAACGCTCGTGGCCTCTTCTGGCCCTCTGCCTTACAATAATCTGCGTTACCACAGTTTCGTATTCCGCATTTTACATAAAACAGCTTTCATTGAACAGGCCATTAGATTTAACGATTCTTCATAATATTAGATAGCAATATTTTTACTACTACAAACCAAATATTTCATGTTGTAAATGTCTCTGTATCTTTTTACTCGATGCGTTTGTTTGTATTCAAGTACCTACTGTTGTGTGTTGTGTTGTTTTACTAAGCGCAATTTGTCTTTTATTCTGGCTTTGTGAGTTGGCAGATGAGTGTGTATAATAACAGTGTTACCTACAGGCTACAGACAGAGGCCTGCCTCAGTAATGAATTACATAGTACGCCTTGGGCACCTCTGTTTGAATTTGGTTTCCAAATTTAATAGTCTGCAAAGCGATTGAATGATTCGAAAGCGGTTTACCCACGATTCCATCGATTTTGATTGCTTTTAGCGGAATAACCGTTTGTAATATTTGATATTCGTGAATTTGAATCGTGTTTTGCCGCGATTTGTATTTAGTATTTCGACTTTTTGGCAGTAATGTTGTTTGCGTTTACTCGATTTCATTTAAAAAAATATTTTTTAACTATTTTCAGATAATAAGTTTGCTCTTTGTTTAATTGAAAGCTTACATTTTATAGATATACTCCTATTTAAACATTTGTGTGTCTTGTACTGTTTGCGAATGCAATGATCATAAATTCCTTTATCCATAAATTCCTGAATTGGTACACCAAGGGAAATGTATTTTGATAATTTATTGTCTTACACTTCGGAGCCAATCCAAGATATCACACAAAATATTTTTGTACGAAAAAACCATATTTATGTGAAATCAATATTTTATAGTGCCGCCGCCGCGCCGCCGGGAATCGAGCCTATGACATCATGCATGGGAGTCCCACGCGCTAACCACCATACTAAAATCGACTAAAATTTACGAAATTAAAATTTCATAAATAAATTTTCCTTCAATAAAATTATGTATTTGATGGTTTTCAAATATATAATTTGATTATGACCTTTTCAAAAATGCATAAAATATACAGTTAGTACGACTTCATTGCATATAAATTGGCAAGATTCTGTTGGGGCTGTTCACAAAACTTACGGCCCGAGTTAATAAGAGTAGGGATTATTTTCCCCGGGCACAGCAACTTTTCTTGTATATTGTAAACCCGTACATACTTCCCCGTGATCTGGTTGAACAATAAATACACATCTAGCTTGCTAACAAATGCGAAGCGGATCTTATTCGCCCCGCTCAACCATTGTATTATATTACCATGGAAGATGGTATGGGATGATTAAAGCCGCGAGAAACCATACACGAAAACCATACATTGTATATCAGACAATAAATGCCGAATTCCAGAATATTGCCTTTAATCATTATTATTATAAGCCAATATTAACGTCATCGCTTGATGTTGATGATCCATTTGGCTTAATATTGTACACCTGCCTATTATATAATACAATTCGCTTACATCCATAATTAACTATTTATGAAATCTTAGAACACGAAAACATGAAACTGACTTGAAGAGACAAACGATAGCTAGTTTTTTTCTTTCTTGTAGACTGTTCAAGAAGAAAATTCATAACATGTTTAAGATATGTGATGAAATACTTTTCAATGCGCAAATTTTTCCAAGTGTTTTAACATAAAATGACCTTCTGATAAGAATGATTTTATGCCATCATTGCAATTTTATAGTTATTTACTTTTTCCATTAAGCATTCGTAAAGCTTATAAAAAATATCTCAAAGATCTTGAGTTTGATAATTAAAAAGTGCTTCTCCCATACTTCTCTAATATTTTATGAGTGAATTTTCATCAGCAATGTGTAATATTTCTACATTTTTATAATTATAATCTTTCTACTATCCGTTAATCACTTCCTTCATTTAGATTCTGAACGAAATCGAAAAGCGGCCGCCGTTATTTCAACTATGTATTTATTGGTTATCTGATTAAAATGTAAGTACAGAAATTCCTTCCCATAATCTCCTTCTACATAGTAAATCACTATGTAAGTACTCGCTGCATCCAGAAAACCGCCTTTTCTTCTATTTCTACTATATTTTATTCATTGTTCGTTAAGCCAATTGTTAGTTGGATAAAAGTCGAATTTCGCGTGGCCCACTTATCGTAGTAATAAAGCTTGAACAAAGATTTTATATGCCCGTAATTTCTCATTTTAACTATGGGTTTCTACGCATGGGTTGTAAAATTAATTGATGCATTCCGCGACACGCAATAAAAAGTAGTAGGGTCATTAATGCCAACACAGGCACAGGCTAGTTTTTAATCTCTATTATAGGTTAGTGCACTGTAACACGTCCGTGCTTGGAACAAGGTCCTGTTTATTAATGAATGATGTTTCCGCGTCCGCCGGTCTTCCAAATCATCAGTAGATACATACATCAAAGTTAGTGTACCCAACAGTTTACTTTTGCGTCGGTTATATTTAGATGAATTCTAGGAAAATCACTGGCTTAAAGAATATTTTAATTAAATTTAGTATAAAGAAAGATCCGAATAAGTTGTGTTGAAACGGTTTGACCAATCGTAAAATTATTTGTTCAACCTTTTAATAGTTTGGTCAGGTATACATAAATGAACTTGATTTCACATAAATACATCATCCGGTTGGTCCTAAAGTTTCCGAGTTCCTCGGCGAGCCATCAAATAGATTAAATGAAAAAGGAATTTAGATCCAGTAATCGAAATTTTATTAAGTCGTTAAATTTATCCAACTGGCACTATTTTAATGGTCCTCTATTCGGTGGGAAATTTATACCCAGCGATGGCGAAGTCCATTTTTTGCCGCGTAAAGTACGCGTTACACCAATTAAGGGAGGAATAAAATGTTTTTCCAACGGAGGGTTTTACCGAACGCGAACTGGAGTAGAAAAAGGATCGGAAACGTGTTAACGCGAAATAGCAGTGTAGAAATTAAACGGAGTTCTTTTCTTGGCGCGGTCTGGATAAAGTTAGAATATCGTTAAAAATTAATGTTGTTAGCCGATTGGAACCTTTTGGGCGGCAGCGGACTGCAATGGGAAGGCGTGTAGGGAAATCCGGTTGAGACGCATTGTTTAAAATAGTGCTGAACAAAGGTCAAGGTCATGCTACTCGACTGTATACTACAAATAATTAGAATTTTTTGTTTACACGCCATTTCGATTGTAAAGAGCTTTCAAATATCGAAATTTTTAAACTAAACATAACCAAGAACCTACATACCTATCTCTACTACGTTTCTTGCTACTAAGCCGACACAAGGTTCCTGATATATACTCTTTATGGGGGTCCCCCCGCCTAACCACCTTTCTAAAATCGACTAAAATTTACGAAATTAGGGTTCATAAATTAAATTTCCTTCAATAAAATTAAGGTAATTGAGAATGTTTTCCAAATACATAATTTATTATGACCTTTTCAAAAAATGCATAACATATACAGTTATGTACGACTTCCTTGCATTAGTAAATTGGCAAGATACTGTTTGGTGCTGTTCCACAAAACTTACGGCCCGAGTTTAATAAGAGTAGGGATTATTTTTCCCCCAGGGCATACAGCAACTTTTCTTGTAAATGTAAACTCCGTACATTACTTCCCCGTGATCTGGTGTTTTTTGAACCAATAAATACACAATCTAGTCTAGCTATACAATGGCGAAGCGGATCTTATTCGTCCCGCTCAACCATAGTATTATATTACCATGACGATTGGTATGGGATGATTAAAGCCGCCGACGAAGAAACCATACACGAAAAACCATACATATGTATTAATCTGACAGATAAATGTCCGAATTCCAGAAATATTGCCTGTAATTCATTATTATTATAACCAAATATAACGTCATCGCATGATTGTTGATGATCCAATGGCTTATTAATGTACACAACAGCCTTATTATATTATACAATATCGCTTACATCCATAATTAACTATTTATGAATTCTTAGAAACGAATAACATGAAACTGACTTGAAGAGACAAACGATAGCTAGTAGTTTTTCTTTCTTTGTAGACTGTTCCAAAGAAGAAATAATTCATAACATGTTTAAGAAGATCTGCATGAAATAACTTGGCAATGGCTCAAATTTCAGACGTGTTTTAACAGAAAATGACCTTCTGATAAGATGATTTTATGCCATCGATTGCAATATTTATAGTTATTTACTTTTCCAGTTACGCAATCGTAAAAGCCTTATAAAAAATATCTCTAAGATCATAGTTTGATAATTAAAATCTTCATCTCCCATACTTCTCTAATATTTTATGAAGAAATTTCATCAGCAATGTGTAATATTCTACATTTTTAAATTATAAATTTCTTCTATCCCTTAATCAACTTCCTTTCATTTCGATTTCTGAACGAAATCTGAAAAAGCGCCGCCGTTATTTCAACTATGTAAATTAAATGATATCTGAATAACATGTACAGTACAGAAATTCCTTCCCATAATCTCCATTCTACATAGTAAATCACTATGTAAGTAACTCGCTGCATCCAAGGTAAACCGCCTTTTCTTCGATATTTCTACGATCTATTTATTCATTGTTCTTAAGCCAAATGCGTAGATCTGGATAAAAGTCGAATTTCGCGTGCCCCACTATCGTAGTAAATAAAGCTTTGACAAACAAAGATTGGTATATGCCCGTAATTTTCTCAATTTTTACTATGGTTTCTACCATGGGTGTAAAAATAATTTTATGCAATTTCAGCGACACGCACATTCAAAAGTAGGTCATTAATGCCACACTACAGCACAGGCTAGTTTTTAAATCTCTATTTATAGTTAGTGCACGATAACACGTCCGTGCTTTGGAACAAGTCCTCTGTTAATTAATGAACCTGATTGTGTTGCCGGCGTTTCCGCCGGTCTTCCAAATCATCAGTAGATACATACATCAAAGTTAGTGTAACCCAACAGTTTACTTTTTCGTTTATATTTTAGATGAATTCTAGGAAAATCACTGGCTTAAAGAATATTTTAATTAAATTAGTATAAAGAAATACGAATAAGTTGTATTGAAACGGTTTGACCAATCGTAAAATTAATTTGTTCAACCTTTTAAATGTTTGGTCAGTAATACATAAATGAACTTGATTTTCATAATAAATCATCAGGTTGGTCCTAAATGTTTCCGAGTTCCTCGGCGAGCCATCAAATAGATTAAATGAAAAAGGAATTTAGATCCAGTAATCGAAATTTTATTAGTCGTTAATTTATCAACTGCACTATTTTAATGGTCTCTATTCGGTGGGAATTATACCCAGCGATGGCGAAGTCCATTTTTTGCCGCGTAAAGTACGCGTACCCAATTAAGGGAGTAATAAAATGTTTTCCAACGGAGGGTTTTACCGACCGCGGCGGCAGCGGACTGCAAGGGAGGCGTGTAGGGAAATACGTGACGCATTTTTAAAATAGTGCGTGGAACAAAGTCAAAGTCATGCTACTCGACTGTATACTACATAATTAGAATTTTTTGTTTACACGCCATTTCGATTGTAAGAGCTTTCTAATATCGAACTTTTAACTAAACATACCAAGAACCTACATACCTACTCGTCTACGTTCTTGCTACTGCCAGCACTAGGGTTCCTGTTATTTACCAAAATTCTAATGGTTATCACAAATTCAAATATGTTTTGCGATAAATCATACCCATATAATGTCCTTCATTCATCACTCTATACAAGGCCCAGGTGAGCAGTCAGCTACTAGAATTCATTCATTGTAGCTTTGGTAATCTGTAGTATATTAATCGCTGGAACCAAACCATTTACTCTTCATTCTCAACTTCTCGTTTCCGGGCAGAAGTATCCCGAATATCCACAAAGGCCGGTGACAATACGAACGTTTGATTTATACCCCGCGCCGCAATATGTCCTCGGGCGTAACGACACAATGCTTTGCCATCATTGTGTCAGCGAATTGAAGGAGGATTGAAATAAAAATCGTCATCCACGGAGACCGGAAACGGGACGTATGCGGGACTGGGGCAAGGCAGAAATGCTCCTTAATGGATAGTCCCCGACCATTCTTCACTCCCGCCACAATAAGAAGAGAAATAGAGAAACCCGACACACAATATGTTGGATCCTCGACCGGGGCTATAACAATAACGGGAGCGCAGAGAAAAGCCATTAGGAATCGATACTACCGGGGAATGATTGATTCTGAGTGGATCACATTTGTGAAATTAAAAACAGCAAAGGATAGCGACCGCACAAATACGAACCGGTGATTGGATTTTATTGTTTGCGCGATAGGATTTTTTATTCACTATTGAGTAGTTCTAACCTGCACAATCTTTTATACTATACGTACTTTTCACATTTATTTTATGTGTGTGCTTACTCGAATGTGCGAATAACGGTATAACTATTTTATTGATTTATTTATTTTATTGTTTTTACGCCCATAGGGCTTTTACATATAGACATATTTAAATGATTACACAGTAGGTAGCTATTTATTTCCGCCAGCGATGGCATCCAGACACTGTTCCCTAAAATGCACTAGATTTTCTGTTAAAACCATCAATATTAACTACAACTAAAATACACTATAAAACATGTCAAATGTCAAGGCGTGTTTTTCTCTGAAATAATTTTCTTTTTTTATCAAAACGTATTATGCTACGCGTTTAACTCGCGTTACCTTTAAAAAGAACTCTCCAATGTGTAACGAAGTTTACTGGAGTGCCGTTACATTTGCGTTTCCTGCGTTAAACGTCATGACTTTTCGCGCAGAATTTACTGGCTTCACAGATGATTTGTCGGCGTTGGTTATTGCGCCTGGCTCCTGCTTGTTGCCGCAGTGGAAATTCCTCGGGCTACAAGCGAACGGCGAATAATTGGCGCTCATTTTTTCATAGGGGAATATGCACTTTATTGCATCGCGAGCACGCCATTCCCGGATGTTGAGAGCGGAAATGGGCCGTAGAGCTGTAGAACAGTAAAGGTATGTCTGATTGTTTAACCGACCGTGTTTACATTTTCTTGAATATGGCTAAATATTTTTATGTCCCTTCACACGTGGAATCCTAAGCGCACTTTTTACAAATTGTATAATGTAGAACTTTACAAAAGAATTTTCGACACACGTTATTTTGCTACGCATTTATTGTAGCGTACAGGTGGAGTTAGTACGTACCTTGTTCCTGATGTACTGTAACTTTGTTGTACTGTTAATAACAACTCTCCATTTGAAGTTAAATGGCGTCTTTTTATTCTGGACAGCGTTTTTAGTCATTAAGTACCCCTTTGAGTTTAACTTACTATACATTATTCTAATAAAGATACCACGCTTTATGTAGAATTTCTGTTATTTTGTCCCCGATCTCTTTACTTCTCCATTTGTATTGTGGGTCTCCGTTATGAATTACCCATTACGATTTCGCATTAATTTGTGTCGTTTTAAAATTAAAAGCCAACTATCTGTACAGCGCGCTGTGTACTTTTTAAATTACGCCTAAATACTTTTTAACCCCATGATCATCAATTATAAGTTAATTATACGTGAAATTATAAGGTTTAGGGCTCTATTCGTGGTCTTTTGTTCTGTATGAAGGAATAATTACGAGTGAACGCGGCAGATGTCACTACTGTGGGACATAAGAGTCAGGGGTGACCATCCCCACTACACTCTTACTTATTTATTATCGGTATATATTCATTTGGGGTGCGAAGGGGTACAGGAGTGACTCCCGGGTATGTGGGCTCCATTGTCGAGTATTGTCGACGATCAATTTGATTTATTTGCGACCTTTTTATTAGAATTATAAAAAAACTGTATCCGTTATTATAATTCCCCGTAGACCATGATAATTATACTATGAATTTTTAATGTACATATTTTAATATTAGTAACCATTGACGATACCATTGACATAACCCCAATGATACCTTGGACTAGTACTGAAGCGTGTGACTGATCATTTTACCTACGTGTAATAAAATGATCAATTTACACAGCACTTGGTGTACCTACCGATGCACTGCCCTATGCACCACTGGGTGCGGATAAGGGAAAGTGATAGCAGTAGTAGTAGTAGTAACCAATGCAATGGCGTGATATTTTTATAGATTTAAATATTTTAATCGCGTGAGCTGTGTGCAAAATTTAGTTATTCCATATTAACACGAATTCAATAAAAATGTTTGTATAACACATTAAATCAAATGTAACAATAGAAAAGACGTATTTCCTGGCGTTAAAAAAATGTGTAAGATTTAAAAATTACCATATTAGGTTTTACGTAACTTATTATATTTCGTAGCTGCTTTATAATATATCGAGATATTTATACTCGTAATTATTCAGAATACTCGCACCGAATAATAATCTTAAATATTTTATTGTTCAGCTCGTAACTCGTAGCGAAACCCAAATTATACGATTTACACAGCTAGAGTGCAAAAGTTTGTCAGATCGTAATGGCATACTTTAGAATCAAATAGTTAAACACAGTTGGTGGTCCATTTATTACTAAACTCTATTACTCTTGTATAATATTTTGATAGTTCCAGCACAATGCCTACAGCTGCACTTCAGTAGGAACTTTTAAACATTCAAGTGAATTGAATTCCCGCTGATTTAACTGATTATTGTTTTGAATAGTTACCCTTGATGGAACTGAAATCCAAATACTTTATTGCTCAATTGACCCGCATACTTTAATTTGGCATCAATTTGTCAGAATTTAAGCGCATAATCTCTGCAGCCGTAACTTACATGATATGGCTTCAAACAATCAAATGGTTTTATTTTACTAACGATGTAATCACATATTTTATGCATCGTACTAATGCATTATCTTTTTTTTAAATTCAATAAAGCATTCCATTTAATTAATACAAATAAAAAATAAGCTGAATACTGATAAAGCGCTTTAGTGCATTTTAACCATCAAGTGCCCAGCGTAACAAAACATTACATGCATATTTATCGAATTAAAATCAGCATAATCAAATTACATCATTATAAATCATAAATATCTAGTAATTCAACACGATTTAAACAATATTATACAAAGCTATTATTTGATTAACTTATTTTACTTCTTGCCTTACCTACCGTTAAATAAGTCAAACCGCTTAGATTTTTTTTTGTTGTCCCTATTAGTAAATTATTTTTCGTAGTAGGTTTTTATCGTTGGTTTTAAAACGTGTGCCGCGGTACCGCAGTAAATTGTTCCGAAATACGTAACAATAACACGGGAAATGAAGCGTATAAAATAGAGAAATAAAAGTCGTAAGTTTTGTATTGTTTTCTTTTCATAGTTGTTTCTTCCCCGCTTTCTGCACAATGCATATGACACAATAATAAAAATAGGGGATGACAAATAACATGCAGGTAGATAGAAAGTATTCAGTCGGGATGTGTAGTAAGTACTTGGTGGTGCATTCATTGCGTTCGACTTTCATTTTTGCTTCTGGCAATATTCCAGGCGCTGCTGGCGCCCGGTCCCATCCCCCGACTCCAGCCCTCAACCCTTTCGATATCTCCTCGTCTAGTCCGGGTTTCACAAAAATGGCAATAAATAATTTTGCTTTATGACCATAATGTATTGTGTTCCCCCCTCTCCCGATTCGCGCCCTGCTGAGCCATTTTGCCGTGTTGAAAAAATCAACATGGCCAAGTAAGCTAATTCAATTTGAATAAGAATGAAGTCATGCCGGAGAGCTCTTTATTATTTGGTATAAAAAATACGCACTCTAAAAGCTTTGTTGTGTATCTATTATCATTCGTTGGTTTTTTCAACATTAACTGCTTGTAACTCTCGTATTTATAATTATGTACTTCTTTTACGAACGATTTGAAATTAGATGTATTATTAAGCAGAATTCACGATGTTTGGGAAACTTGTCGGTACATTATAATTCTGTTTTCTCATAAATTGTTGTTACGAAAACTCGCTACATCCGCATTCGTATACACTGTTCACGTGTTAACTTGCCTACATCAGACTGTAATATTAATAATTTATTAAAGAACATCGTCACCATATTGTTCATCATTACAAAATCAAAGTGAGATAAACCGTACATCAAACTGTAAGGGTAGATAGTTTTCGAGACAATCCTTGTGTTTTTGCTTTAACCTATGTTTCAATCTACATTAAGGTGATCCTTATGATAATTGAAACACGACCCTATCCGTCCGTTCGCCACTAAGTTGTTTGAATCCTCCGTATTAAAATGTGTTTTGGGACTCTAATCCGTTTTGGACTTTAGTGACCCAACAGGTATTTTACTCGATCCCTGGCCAGGTAAACCCTCATTTCATTAATAAAAACTCCTATCAAACTACATCTCTGAGTAAATTATACAGAACGCCTTTGCCGTCATTAACAATTAACAATAAAAACAAATCACTCGTTCATTTTACCTTTTCTATAGCCCCTTTTCCATTTACTTACGGTACCTAAAACTACTACTTGTAGTTTGTCCCGCATACCTTACTTTATAGTTTTCATCTCCAGAAAGGTGCTCACCCTTTTAAATTAAAATGTTTATTACACAACCCTGAACATAGAATTAATATACATTGCCATCGACGGTCGAGTGCATATCCAACTATTTTGTATATGGAAATTCTTCCGGTGGGCACTGCCCCTCGGAGTTCACTGAACAGAGATTTCAGCCTATGGCCATTAGCTTACCCCAGGTGTCCCGTTCCTTCTGTTTCTCCAGTAGATCTGTCACCCTTCCCTCTTCCTGTAAAGGGGGGTTACACTCCTCGCAAAGTGTCCTTTTTCGAGAGAATCGTATAATTGGATAAGGGGAGAGTGCAGGAGCGGTTCACGAATAAGTTACCCTCAGGTGAAAGCTATCGACCTGTGTTCAGTTAACCTGCTACAAAGAAAACTGAAGGGGTTGTTGAAGCGTGCTTGAAATTCTATACCCTTTATTCATTACATTTGAATCTCTTGAGTACTAAGGTTTTTTCAATTACCTGACTGTTGATTTAAAACTGAAATATAATTATTAACGTATGCACACATATACCTTATTTCTTAAGTCAACTTGTAAATGTAAACATAATCACAATAATTCCCTTCGCATGGCATGTGCCCGTTAAACCAAAGTTCAACGAATTAGTTATAAAGCTTTGAATGCGCAATATTCACACAAGATTATATCACTTTCAAGAACATCTTTATTACGTCCCATCATATTTTACCGTTGGTAATAAAGTTTTTTTTATTAATTACAAGACTCGTCAAGGTAAATTCACACCGATCATTAAAAGTTATTTCGTAATAAAGAATAAAAAGAAGGCCCAACTTCATCCATAAACCAGTGTGTTCAAATAAATAATACATTTACTTTATTTTTATGAAGGGATCCGTGGTGTCTAAAAGCAAACTGAAGATATTTATGATCCATGTACCTATCCTGTTAGTAGTTGGAAACTGGAAGCGATTTATAATACATCAGACGATGTGTCTATTGGAATTTAGTGACATCGAGAGAGCTCAGTGCTCACATTGCCTTTGAACAACTTCTAAACTCTGCGGGTGTCACCTCCCTCCAACCCACAATGGATTACTCATACCTTGTTCACATCACACGTCAAATATCTCATCATAATAAAACCGAAGATATAGAATTCGATCATTATTTGAAAACTTTATAAAGCCATCGCCGCTTCCTTTCGACGACAATTATGTCTATATTGATAGCAATTGTTCCTGATCAAGCTTAGATTCTCTTGCACAACTCCAACATAATTGATTACATTTGTTGGTTAATCAAATACGAAATTAAAATTTTCGGTCTCCGCACCAGTCATTGAGAGGATAGTAGAATAATTCAATTTGGGAACATGTAACTTTTTCAGAATTGCATGACTGCTTTTGAACAAATAAAACATTTCAGTCAGAGTACTTTACATTTTGAGATGAGTAAACGAGGACATTACGCATTCAGTTACTGATAATGAAACAGTTTTACAACTTTTATATTTCCAACCGTTTATTGGTTATAAAAATTATGCCGAAATAATTCGGGTAATTGAAAAAAATAATTATTTCGAAGCACCTCTCGAAAAATCGCTCGCGGGCCTTTTTATTGCGTAGCCATGTTAATTACTGAGTTTCTTTTGATGTTTCCCTTCGGTCTGTGCCGGGGGCGATTCTCTACTGTCGACACACCCACAATCAAAGACTTTTGTGATCTCATTCAGCCCATTCCAAGGAACTGTTTCCTTCCTTCAACTGATGAAATGAATGAATATTCCTTTCACCAGAAGTTTTATCTCTCGCCTCTTACTATTGAAAAATCTCAAGTTTTCGGTATAGAATTTTCGGCGAAATTCTTATTTACAGGGTGTATTCATTACCGTCTGCTGGTTAAAAATTTTTACTTCGCGATTCAACGAGTGCATACTTTTTGTGCATGGCCTTTTTAGATTTATCAGATCAAAAGTATTTTGGATTAATACCTGCAGGCTTAACGGAATAAAAAATAGAAATATAAAATCGAGTTTCTTTTCGTTTATAAATTCAGTATCGTGTGCCTACTACTAGTAAACTATTGAGTCTAAAAGCAACCTCAGTCACTGCAAACTGAGTAAAGTATTTTGTTTTGTACAGAGTCGGTTTTCTCTAGTTTTTAGTATCTAACCACGGTGATGGTAATCGTGTTTATTTTGAATCACTCCCAAATTCACTCTGCGAATAAGTGAGTTTTGGAGAGATCTTATTTGAAGCTTGCGTAAGCCATTATTTGCTCTTCTTCTTCTTATTTCTTTCTCTTTTGTGCTTCTTCTCAAATTCACTCGATTCCAGTGAAGTAGGAGCGAAGAGGAGTGAAACCTCCGGATTGTTGACACAGAACCTTGGAATAATGAACGAGAAACCTTTGACGAAAATGTCCTACTGGCTGTTTTAAAATTTATCCCCCATTTTGACACGTCTATAGAACCTCCTTGACGAAACTCTGCTTTTAAAATCTTCCTGATCAATGAAGATCTCAACACAACATCCTGAGTCAAATTATCAAATTTTATGTAGGTAATCTTAAAGTTTACAGAGTGTAATGTACCTACGTTTATTCCGTTTACACCCGAAATCCGCTTCAATTATTTTAATTTATATTATTATTAAAAAACCGTCTTCTGGTTTACTAATTATTTCGCAGTATTTTTCATTAATATTTTTAAAACGTTATACCAAATATTTGGGTAATCATGCATGCTCGCCTCATAAAATCACTATCCATAAATGCGCTTGTTTTCATTAACCTGGGCATAAATTCTTGCTGAATTGTATCAAATACCAGAGTCACAATAAATAATTAATTATTTTGAAGTGAAGGATATTTTAGCTTTTGATGTATTGTTTTCTATAAGCGTTACGATGTAAAGAAAGGTAGGACCATAAATTTACAAACCGTTGTCATTTTAGGTGTTTATTAATGTAATTTTCTATTGTTTCAATATTACGTACCTGAGCAACGAGGTTTAGGAAATATTTCAATGGTAAGGTACATATTGTTATTATTTCAAATGTCAACATAATAGTACTATTTTGCATATTTATACCTATTTTCTCGTATTTTGTAATTTTTGGCTCTCCATGGGGTGGATTCGTAATATGTAATATATATAATACTGATTTAATTTTGATACATGAATGTTTTGTTATTATCAAGGATAAAGTAGAATAGTTTAGTTTTAAAGGAAATGCAATGTTCAAGTCGAATCATGAAGTATGACTAATTGATAAAGTTATTAAAACAGCTTTAATTACATAATATTCCAACAGTAAATTTGGAGCTTTGCATCAAAGTGTAATCTCTTCAACTCATGAGTTTGATTGAGATACATGTTAAGGGTAAGTAATTTTAACTATTTGCATTTCCATTGCTTATCGCCTTCTTATCATATTTACCACCTCAAGATCTTCCCTAAACACACCCCCCTCACTACGCATTACAACTTTGGGACGGTTAACTTTATATTTATTACATTACTTCTTCATTTCCTTTTCACATCCTTTTTATAAAGGGGAAATTATAACGATGCTAATCTCGATATTACAGATGGCTTTCGTTTTCGATTCGTCTACGAATTACGAGTAGTTACTAGTTACTAGGTATATTTATGGGGAAAGTTTTTTGGATCTTCTGAAGAAAAAATTTATTGTACGGAATTTCGCCGCCCGAATGATAGATAAAAATATCAAATTGGTAAATATTATTATTTTTCTTAACTTAAGATAAAAGGCAAATATAATCTACGGATCTAATTCTTCCTGCTCTCTACCGTCACCTTTTTTAATTTTTCAAGATGGCGTTCGTATTTCTGGGCTTTATTTTGAATGAATTTGTTAAGAAATATATTTCATTTACAAATAATACGTGATTTTAAAAAGCATCCTGTTCAATGTGTATACAAGAACATAATAACATTATATCTCTGGTCTATGGTATGTATTATGAAATTTGTATTTTTTTTTTAAATACTCAATCAATAAATTAAATAAATAAAAAGTTTTATCGTTCTGTTTCTGTTTTTTGTAGTGTATAGAAATGTTGACTCTTCATATTGATTTATATAAAATATTGGTACCATCAACCATCAACCTGCCTCACGATTATTGAAATGTCAAAATCGCGTGTTCTGCCGTGAGATATTTAGTGGCCCACATATTTATCTATTTTACCCATCACAGGAAATTGATAAATATGATAATAAAATGAAATTTGATATAATAAAATAGGGGCGCGGGCGGGCTAACAGAATCTCAAACGTGTAATGTGAAACTCCGTGGAAAGAGATAAATAAATTATTTTTAAACATGTTTTAACGCAAAAACGATATATTTATTTATTTATTTATCAACATTATAGTAAGCTTACATATTTACTGAAAGTACCCTTACAGGTGACCCTTACTGATTGCGTTATTTTTACATGTTTTCTTTCTCATCCTGCATATTCTACAGCTGCTTTTTTTAAATTCATTAATGTGATCTAGATGTTAAATAAAACATTAAATGTATAATTTAATAAAGGCCGTTGCAGAGCAAATAAATGTATATTTTTGTACTTCTCGTATACTTCTTGTAAACATTGTGGATATATGTTCTATAGCGCAATGCGTAAAATCGTTCCATATTGTCAACTATTGGATAATAAATTTATACGCCGCACTGACGGTTGTGGAGATAAAATACTCTTACATCGCATAATTGATTTTTTTTAGATTAAATTAGCTAGAATCGATATTATTGTATTATTATATAAATGGAAAAAACAGTATCATATACGACACAATCCTAGATTTACAATGGCTATAATGTCAGAGAGAATTCAGTTTAAGCTCTGCTGGACTGTATTTAAATCGATACATAAGATGGCCCCTACATATCTATCAGACCTATGCATTGCAGAGAACAGAAACCCTAGGTATTCAAATCTAAAATCCGCACTCGATTCAGCTAGAGGAAGACTTTGTGAGCCCCGCCGAAGTCCAAACACCAAGTTTGACGATCGTGCTTTTGCAGCGGCTGGCCCCTCTGCCTGGAATCGACTGCCTTCACACTTACGCACCATTCAGAGCCCTAGTCAATTTCAATTTAAAAACGCATATTTTTAAAATCTCACACACAAATTCACAGAATGCGCAATTGCCCTAGTCTGCTCAAGTTACAGATAATATAGTCTAGGTACCGCTAGGAACTTAGGTTAGACTGTATTTAAAATTGTTGATTTTTCAAAAAAATGGCGCTATATAAGTTAGCCGATTATTCATATTATTATCATAAAAATGGCACACTGTTATAACAATGTTCAAACATTCTCGTGTTTGCTTCTGTTTACAATGAAGGTAATCGATTGAATAAACCGGTAAGTACGTGACGTAATATTTATAATTTATTTTCAATTTGAATACCGCCTCCATATAAGCGCCTCCGTATAAGCGTATTCCGTTCACGTTACGATTCCAAATTTTCTAACAGGTATGTTCGTGTTTCTTATAATATTACATAATAAGGCATGTGTTTCCGTTTCTTTAACCTTCCGCTTCGCTCTGAATTCAGTATTATTTTATTTGTGAACAATCTGAAAGTTATTGAATTCGATACCTAACAATATGTTAAGCTCATAATATTTAACTGTTAGTACCTACGTTATACACTGTAAAAATGTATAATTTCATTCGTAGTTCGTAGCTATTTCAATCTAGAATTTTTCGGCCGTTTTAACAAGACATAACGATAATTTTAACAGAAATCAATTCTGAAGGTTACGTAAGCTAATTACTGTAATGCGACACATTTTATCATAATAATTTATAGTTCATTCCGATAAACTATGTCGACCCCGAATGATTCATCAGTTAACTTTATGAATAGTCAAGAGTAATTATTTATCAGAAATTTTGAGTTATTTATTCGTACTTACCTCTACCTTTTTTTAAAATTGGTATCTCATTTCTAAGTGTCTCTCCTACCTAGTTGGTTTTGAAACCTTAAGGAGTCGCAAAGTAGGTACTGGGTAGACTAAGTACCGAGCTTTACCTATATTTGGTTAGGTAGGATAGTCTCAAGACCCGCGACACTTTCCCAAGGTAAACTCTTGACACCACCATCTGATATCAAACCCCAAAACCCGCGTCCCTTGCGAAACATCCCGACTATATAAATATATTATTCAAATGAGACAAACTTAAGCCTCTCTCCTCGGAAACTGTACACTGTACATATATCTGTCCCGAGATGAAGATGATAAATTATTTTCATACTGATTTTTAATGGTATTTTTAACGTATAAATTTATTTAATTAAATACGTAAAAAATACCATCGTCGGATATGATTTCTTTAAATGTAGTAAAATAAAACATCAATCATTTAACAACTTTCTTATTCCTATTCGTTTGTCTATCAGTGGTTTGGACGAACATTTTTTAATACTTTTTGCCAAAACGCCTTCAATTAGGTACATAAGGATTTTTTATATAATAATTAAGAGATATATCCTATAATTTGGACGTTCATTTTTAGATATTATTATTGTATTTATTTAGAATAAGTGTATGTCTGTTGGCTGTCCAAAAAACCAAAATAAAATAAAATAAAAAATCACTATGACGTGACGTCATCGTAGGCTTTTAATATTAAAAATTGAACGATTGCATTCTGCTTATTATTTAACTCGTCATCAAACAAATACCACTGATGATTAATATGGTGGTTTTGTTTTTTTTGACTTCATTTTATTAGTAAAATAATAAGCGTTTTAGTAAAACGGATGCGCTATTTTCACTTCCAAACAATGTAAGTAAATGTATGCTTATAAACCCGCTTTCTGGCATAGTAACTAGTAACCCGATAGAATGAACAACTACCACCTTTCCTCATTGTGGAATCAACGCCGCTTATCGGCTTTCTCAATTATGCGAAAGTAAAAACTTTTTCCTTATCTTCTACCACCCCTCTCATCTGAGGCTTTGTTTTTCTTAAAAACCCTCGTCTCCAACTTTTTGCATACATTTTTAGCACCTGATCCAACCCGAAGCTTTTTTGTTTTTAATATTGGAATTTTCGTACATATCCTTTGTATGATCACTACTTACTTGATTTTAAAATATTCTCCGCAATCGATTTCAATCTACTTAGATAATATTGACTCGAAAAACATAATTTTTTTAAAACATCATACGCGCATATCATGTTGAATTTTCACAGCACTATACCTATTTTTATTTGCGATTTCTAATAAGATTCTTAGCATTATGCTCGATCACGACTGCTTAAAGTTAATCTGGATTTAATGATATACCCGCCCTGATATTGTGCGCTTATGTCAGAGCCCAAAATATAACAAACGAAGAATGGGTGTATTGTGCGATTTGTAAAGTAGATTGAACTCCAATAAATTGTAGTTAAACACGCCTAGTTGCATTCATAGGTCAAGTTGTATTTCAATAAGGTCAAAATTATTATTTCCTCGTTGTTCAGCTTCAAATATTTGTTCCCTTTCCCGGTTTAATAAGAGTTAATCTCAATGATTTGTTTGTTCTATTCAGCGTTCAAGCCAAGTTCAATTGTATTTTGTTTGCTCTTCTCTTAAAGGGAAAATGTACTTACGTACCGAGTACACTTTACACATGTTCGATGTTTGGTTTATTTACAGAAGTTGTATGAGAAATTGGAAATTTCGGAACTGTGTATTTTTCAAACTTTATATGTTAGGAAGCTCCGCGAGTAGGATTACTATTATTCACATTACATAAATAAACTTGATACCAAATATAATATCTGTGTCGCTCGAGTGTCTCGTTGTTTGGAAATGCATGAATGAATGTTGCCGAAGTTAGTTCTATGAATACAGAATACACATCAAATTACGTACTTTGTAGGAACGTGCCAATTCCGCTTTCAGGTTAATTGTTCAATGTTGGAAACTTTACCCGAACACGCGTGCGTTTTCACGTTTAAGCCGACAAACTTCGGAGCTCCTAAATTTATTGTTCACGCGCAGTAACAACTACATGATTGCTAAACCCCTTTTGATAACTTTTCACCAAAAAGTTAATCCCACATCCTTAATATTTAATCGTTCTTGCGTACCAGATGTACCCTCCTAAGATCTATTGAGCTCGAGTACCCATTTTATCAGGAAATTTCTGGGCAATTATTCGATTGTTTCGTTCTGCAAACAACTTTAGGATAGAAGATCTAAGGATTCGCACCGTTTTGTCGCGGAGGTAATCCTCGTTCAAAGTCTTGAAAATTTGTCTAGCTTAAATATGGTAGTTGTTACACAATAAGTGTCTGAGCTCGCGCTGGGCCAAAGCTTGAGATCAGACCATTGTTAAGCTATGATATAGATTTACACCCAAAGGTGAAAGTCGGAATTAGGAAAGTTACCGCCTTCCCAAACCACTATCCCGCGCCGTTTGTTCAGAGGTTTATAGCTCAGAATATCACCCCTTCATTCGGGAGAATGGATCCAATGATCTTACTCTCCCATTTGCGCTAAATGGAACTTTGGTATCTTGTCCCCATAGTCGATTGGAGTTTAGCTCTTGGGAAAACATGTTTGTGTATTTCTGGACCACAAAACGGTTATTATCTAATAGGAAAATACGTTTAGTTCACTGTGCGATAGTTTAGCTGCTGCTCAGCTAAACTGAAACAGTTTAAAAAATATGTGTTGAAATATGCAAAAGGCTAATTATATTGAATAAAATCACGTTATATTTAAAAAAAAAAATTAAATTATAATTTACATTTTTTTTAGATCTATGAAATACCTCACTGGGCAATGCCCAGTAGGTATTTCTCGTAACACGGACTGCATGCTGCACTTGTGTGCCCGCTGCATATATTTTGGTTGCCTCACTATTTAAACAGAAAGTGGTGAACGTTTAAAAAATTGGAACCGCAAAGGGAAACCGCAAATTACTGACAACGTGCACAATTTTCGTATTTATTATGCAAGCCCGCTTCACATTTCCGAGTGGTTTGCGGTTGTTAAGTTTATCTTCAGAATTTCTCTCATCTTTGTGCGGACACTTTAAAATTATTCTAAACATTTCCTTTCTAAAATCGTGTTTACAATACCGTATTTTTAAATAAATTCTTCGCTTTATTTCAAGGGTTACTCGTATAACCGACAAACAATATAGAGCTTTATTTTTTCCATTGCGTTTTAAAACTGCATTACAAAGTGCGTTCGTTTAATAGTTCCCGCAATAATTAAATTCCTGCATGTAATTTGAAGGCTCAGAGGTCCAATAAGCGGCAGAATCCACGGGCTTTAGGCGAAATCATGCATACATCACCGGATTATTATGTCCGGAATACGAGCACAGCAGTACATTACAATATATTATTCAAAATAATATAACATATTTTTTGGATTTACCTGATTCTGTAAGTATTATAGAGATATTTCATGTATTGTATTCAAATCTCATAGTACCTATACATTTTATACGTGTGCAGTGTGCATCTTACTGAACAAATTTTGTGTCAAAATTACACAAAAACAGTCAATATAAGTTGAACAACTGGATGTTGCTAGTTTCTGACAGTAACGTCGTGGTTTAATTACACTATCTTGTTTAGTTTGTATGTTATTGAGCCACTCTTTAAGCTATTGAGCCTAGGCCTACCCATTAGTTGGGCATTAATTTACCCAGTTATATTGTACTTAAGCTCGAAGCAGGTGGTACTCAGTACTACCGCTCTGTGGGTACTTTCCTGTTCCTTAAGTGCTGGAGTAATGGAGATCTGAGCGCGAAGGTTTGACCAGATAAAGAGCGAACATTCCTCTTCTCTGGTAGGTGGTCCAAACTGCATAAATGCACCTTGGCAATTCCATGGCATACCGTCAGATGAGAATGCGTCCTTACTTCGATTGTGCCCGGCTCATAAATTAGTTCCTGGGGCTGTAATTAATTGCGGAGAGGTATTCGATTAACATGTCCTCATCTGACGGGAAACGATCTCACCGATTATCGGATTTCAATTTCATGCCATGCGCACCGTAATTATTTGTCAATAACCAATTCATTAAGCAGATAAGTATGCTATTTGATAATTACCAACTCATTTGCACATGCAGATATGTTTATTATTTGATAATTACATCCTCTCACTAGAGATACACCGCAATTCTTCATCATCGTCTTCAGTAGAGATGCTTGCAGAAAGGAAAGAATAATGTTTAGCATATTGATCTTTATTTTTAAATTAAAGAATAAATGCTCCCGTAATATTTGTATAAAAATAAAAGATACTCCCAAGACCGTCATTACGGGGTATCGAAAAAACTTTTGAAAATTCCGATTAGCAGGAACATAAAACAATTTGTTTTATAAAGGATCAAAGGAATATAAACAATTGCCACATGAAGTTAAATGTGCGAAGAGTTTAAGTTTAGTTTTGAAAAATGTGTAAATTATATGTTATAAATAAGTATTAAGTGTAGTGTAAAAACATTATAAGTAGTTCATAAGTATTGAATTATTTAGAAAAAAAATGTAATATACTTCCTGTACGAATTTTTTTTATACCTTAAATAAAAATAGACAAACAAACTCCGTGTCAGCTCCCTATGTGAAGTATATGGATTCCACGAAATGCCTCTAAGCCAAGCGATCGTCCGCCAGTTTCCGTGCATCCTCCCAAGTCAGGTCCACGTCCCGCAGCTCGGACGCAAACTGCCGACGGATTGTCAACAGTGGACGTCCAGGACGCCGAGAACCAGATGCCTTCTAAAACAGGCAGGCACGGTTAAGGCTCTCGGATGGCAAACGTAGTACATATATGGCCCAGCAAGCTAAAACGCCTTCGCCGAATGACAGTTGTACAATTAACACTACATTTAAAGGTTTTTAAATATAATATGTGCCTACAACAATATGACTCACTTAGGTTTATTATAAATTCTTTGACAAAGCAGTAAAATCGCTTTTAGCCATTAAATTTGTATTTGCGTGAAGCTTATTTTAGTCAGATGCAGTCTTTGGTCACATAAAAGGAATGAATGTCCCGTATTTACGCTAGTGCCGAGAGTCGCACTAAATGGTTCAAATTATGCACTTAACTCCTTCCGTTTGTGGTTACAGTATCTCTTATTAAACCATGTTCGCGTCTCTTCATCATAAAGTAGCCGACATCTTGTGTAGTTAATAGAAAATGTTTCTAATGATTTCTTTGTTTTAATGTCGTCTCTTTATTTGATGTTTAGCGAAGTGTTGAAGAACGTGCTAGACAGCAGCTGTGGTGTAAATTGTGCTAACTCCCAGGATTACGATACACCTGCTGCAGTCGTAATATTATTTTTCAAGTACTTCAAAAGCTTCGCCGGATTATACGTAGTTACTTACTCATTAATTTGACTTATTTCTTATTATTCCAAAAGAATATAAAACATAATAGGCAGTTTAAACGTTCCTTTTCAAGCTTTGTTTAATTTAGAATTGATTAACACATTTAGAAATCGCAAAAATTCATTAGCGCTATAAATTAATGTTTGCATTTTCCGATTTCCCGACAAATATGCATTTTGTGTTGAAATTTCAATATCCATAAAGGATTATTAATTAATATACGTAATTTTAAACCATAATTACACTGAAATGTATATTTTTCAATTAATTTTATTGGTTTTTGAAGTAAAAGCAGCCTCGAGTTTGTTAATCTAAATAACTTGGACTGGAAATATTTTTATTTTAAGGTCTATTGGTCCCCCAATAAATTGTAGACAGAATAAGTACAAACTGTCGCCGAGTAACTTGATACATTGTGTTCACGCTTGATTCAAACCTTCGATAAGTACCAAGGGATCGCTGTTAACACATTTCCTTTTTTTTTAAATCTATCTAATGACGATCACACCACTTTGTTGAAAAAAAAATAGAAACCATTTGTCTGGTCCATTTATCTTTGATGTAATTAAATTTAAATCTTAGATTAACGAATATCGTAATTAAACATTGATTACTTTGAATACCATTAAAGGTACAGGTAGATTGTAGACGATTTTAAAATGTTCAATCATTGATTAGATTACTTAAGACGTATTGGGTTTTAATATGTAAGTTATGTTAATTATATGACTCACCTGTTTTGAAAATATGTAGTTTTACGAGAGGTGATAAATACTAATGCAGATTTTTTATTATACAAAATATTTACCGACTGCACCTGTTATCATAAAATATTGATATACATTATATATTACTCGACGCCGCGCGGTGACTTTGTATAGCCTTAGATCTTGTATTTGTGTATAGTTAATATATGTACACACCCTGAAGGATATCAAGTGTGCTTGTGTGTACTAATAAAAGTTCCGTAGGCTTTGCCTTATCTTGCTCTTGAAGTCGGTAGCGTGAGAAAGCGATACGTGACTCGGCCTACCGTAGCTATTACAAAATATTCTACGGCGCCATTTTGTATTAAGCTAGGTATTTATCGTTTACCTAATAATCTAGATACTTTCAGCTTGTTGCGTGAAAGTTACTTAAAATACTTTATTAAAATGCCAAACTAGTTACCTGATGTACCAAATTGTAAGGTTGCTATCGCGGTTTACTAAACGAAAATAAGAAAATTGAACTTTGGATTATGAAGCTGTCATATTATGCGAGGAACGTTTGTGAAATACGCCCGTGGAAGGAATCACACCATCTTTATCTCACAAGAAAGGGAGAATCCAATCACGAAATCAAATTATTTCCTGCTAGGCACAACAAAACGCGAAATCGGTCAATGTCTGTAAACGCTAACTGGAAGAAAGGTATTGTATTTGCGGTTTAATAAGATCTTGTAGCGATAAATCCCGAGTTATTTGATCAATGTTTCGAATGGCAATGAACATGCGTAGATAAAAGGCCGATTTGTTATCCGTAGAGTCTTCCCTGATTGAATGCTTCCAAAACTCGCCAAATAGTTGTACGGAAGCGTGTAGCGAATACCAAACATGATCAGACTTATCATACACAGGATTCATTGTAACGGAGTCCACGCAAGCTTAATCTACCAACAAACATTTATCATTTGCTTAGGAAATGTTTTCCTCTGTACTTATAGAAGGTACAGATTAATATGAACATTTTATTACTAAGGTTGATTATAGATATTGTCATTTGCTGTACCTAGTCCAGTTTTCATTTTTGAATAATTTCTGCGATATTAATGTCAGCACGTCACGTAGTTAAGAAGGGTCGCGGATTATCTATTCTATAGCTTATCTCTAGCTTCTCTTGGAAATATTACCCAAAAAAAACTAGAGAAAAGTGTAATTTATTCTTCGTCGTGTCTCTGAATAATGTATTTATACAAGATCTAGCAGCCTTGAAACACGTTCGGCTTAACTAGTCACCCGAGTTAATGCAAATCCTGACAAACTGTCACTTTTTATGTGTTGAAACATCCAAGGTAGACGCACACACCTAAAAGGAGGCTACGCCCGAAACTTTTAATTACATCGCTGAAATTCTACGTCAGACGCGCCAGCCCTTGATTCTGGTGTGAGAAGAAGTCTTATATTTGGAATTTTGAAACTTTGGCTACGAGATTTCGCGTTTTAAACCTTTCAACTCGGATTAACTTACTTTCTTTTCCCATTAATATCGCCAGCTTTTGGCAGTTGCTCCATTTGCCCCGGCTTATCTACTCGACTCGTTAAATGTGCTTTTTAACATATTTCTGTTCCTACGCGTGACGATTCACTGTTGTCTTTGTAAAACCCCGTATTTAAAAAAGCGTTTTAAACATTAAAGTTCGATAATCTTTCCGTAACATTAAATTCCCTTTCGAAGAGCGGGAACAGCTCAGTATCTGGATAGCGCCATCTCCTTCCCAATTACCGCTCGCTTATTTCCGTCTCTAAGAAAAATAAACCTCCGTTTAAAACTGCGGGTACCGGGGCAGCAGAAGGGATTAAAAGTAATAATCTCCGCAATACCCTCGTAATAGCAGCAGCGCGGTCTACCCCAGATAAGTTTCTGGTTAAAATTCACAAAGCCGCACCGCTGCAGATTATCGTATGCAACGGTCTTAACAGTTGCCCCGGGATAAGTTTTAAATGTCGCCTTACATTTCATTGATTATTTCAATTACGATTTTTCCAGCTTCATTCGGCTGTGTAATCCTGATGTTAGTACGGTGAAAGGCAATTCCGAAAACGTCCGCTTCTCTTCCGGAGCGAACGCATTAAACGTGATTAATTGCGCTATCGGGGGAGGGTATGAAATCTATGAATTTCCAATGGTAATAAAAGAAAGATCGATGCATTGCGCTCCTTCCGGAGGTTTCTATTATAACATTTTAACTTCGGTACTAGTCTTATTATACCAATCAAACTATTTTTAAATTATCTTTCAACAATGGACAAGTATTTACTATCTGCCTATACAAGAAAATAAAAGTACACGGTTTGAATTTCGTCAATGATTATGTTGCGATAATAAAGGCGTTACTGGTTAGCTTTATATTACGCCGTCTAACCGCCGATTCCGCTTTAAACCCTTTTCTCCCCTAGAAACAAATTGGTTCGGTGATCGCCCAAGAAGAGATAAGAAAAACCGGAGGAATTCTCCGGCTACTGTTTTATTGTAATGCTTCTCAAGTCAGAAACATTATCTGTCGGCTTACAAATTATTTAATTCTGCGGTTTACCCCCGGGATTCGAAACGAAAAATATTTTTAGTAAATGTATCGGGATCGTTTTCCCATCCCTCTTCGGAGAATTGATATTGATGTTCGTACTTTATATTGCTAGAAATTGTGTATCCTTCATTGAAATATCGCGCTTCAATCATTTCCTTATTTATTTTCTGATTTAGTGGGTATCTTATTTCTACTTCCCCTCTCGTTGATCTTCAATCCCCTTTTCTCTTTCAGTCATCCCCATCAAGTTGTCATCTATCGCTGTCATGCTTTTTCGTTTCCTATTACATTTGACTTTTGTGTAAGTTTTCTGTTTTCAAGCTGCTTTTTGTTTTCACGTCTAGCATTATTCTATTTTTTGTATTCCTAAAACTCTTACTTTTCTGTTATGAGGTTATAATAAAGTAATTATGAATCCGTTTGTCCTCTATGTACCTACATCCTTCAATAAGAAGTTTTGCATTTTTATAAAGCGTACATAGAAACAAAATGTTACTAAAATATACAAATAGTTAATATTATTGTTACATATGTATAGACTAGTCCAGAAATTACCCTTTCGTCCGCTTGCGCTCTGGAATCTCGTATATATAATATGGCCACTTTAGAAAGCAAAGACTTGGGCGGGAAACTTCCAACCTTTTACATTTCACACCCTTTGATCTAAGAACCTTTTTTTACCTAATTTCTTATCTTAAACTAAGTCAATACTCTCTTTACTAAATGGCTTTTCTTTAAATTCAAAATTTATCATTTACTTTTCTTTTATCACTTCCAATATATTAATTTTGTAAAACATGCCTCTCTGTATATCATCGAAATAACTATGGTACTTGACAACTTGGCAGTTCAACGTAAAACACATTTCTTATTCATTTTAATAGTATAATTTATAACTTATTACGAGAATTGAAGCAATTGAAAATTAAGCACAGAAAACTTCCCTTATCCATGAAATTAAGTATCTCCTTTTTTTCTAATGATGCTTAGATGCATAGTGCACAGCATCGGTATGCCAAGTGCATTGTATTATTATTAATTATATCAATAATATAATTATCAATGTTACGCGTCACTGGAGTTTAATCATTCACTCTTAACATAAACATTGCATATGCGATAGTATTTTACTCAAAACAAACTACATTATGAGTGAAAAATGATTCAACTCTCCCGAACGAGAATTCTCATCACTAGTACAACGTTCCTAGCTGGCACTTACAAAATACTCTATTCGTTTCTGGAACGGATCGCGTAATGAGAATGCGAATAAAAAGGGAACTTCTCGTTCTTATATTATACGAATCGGATAAAAAGGTGCTCTTTGGACCACCGCAGAGCGACGGACGCGGACGGAGCAAGCTGTCCCATAAATAAAGACACTCTAATTATTTCCGTACTCCAGGGGATCGCAAACTGAAAAATCATAAAAATTCTACACGAAATATGTTCAGTGTTCGGTAATAGAAAACTTACTTTTAAGAGTAAGAATTGCTGTCGTATTTTCAGAAAAAGATAAAAAACTTTTATGAAAATCTAATTTGTTATTTTTTTATTTTAAAATATGCCATGGATATTTCTCTCTCTCGCTCTCTGCTTTAATTCATACAGGTGACATAATTTATGTGAATACTAAAAGATGTTTGTTATGTTAAATTCTTAAATTATTTTTTCGGTGGGATCGGTTTAAAAATGGCCGTCTACTTATAAGATTGTATGTTTTATTTTTCACGACAGTTTCTCTTATTATTAGTACCTTAACTTCTCAATTCGTAATTCACTAACACGATTTGTTATTTTATAGTATCTATACTGAAGGTTGAAGGTCTGAATGGCATCGGTGATGGTAGAGCGAATTGATGATGAAAGAACGGACTTACAAAATATGTGATGCGACTTTGGCCTGTGATGAAAAAGTCCAGGGAATGCCAAGAAAGACATGGCATGATCAAGTTAAACAAGTGCGTGAAGAGTGGGCAATGTAAGAAGTCGGGAATAACTCGACGTGCGTGCATGAGAAGATGTATGACTGTGGTGGAGAAGCATTGAGAAGATATGCCAGGACAGAGTTGTGAGTGGCGTTTCCTATCCTCTTCTGCCTACCCCTTTGAGAGATGGCGTGATGGTTAGATAGTTAGGTTGAAGGAAAAGTGCTACAAGTTGCAAAAATGTGAACTGCTAATAATACAGTCATAAAATACTTCAAGTAATCAAATAAATATTGCTTTTAAATATGAATTTTATTTGTAAACCTGTTAAGCATAGATGAAAATAAAAAATTTTTTAATTTTAATTTTTCTGATTGCCATGAAAAGGAAAAAAATTTTTTTTTTATTTACATATTTTTATTTAAGGTTTTCTTAATAGGTGTAATTTAATAAAGATATTATAAATATTCTTTTGCAGTTTTTTTTTTGTAAACAAGCGCCCCCCCCTTCCCCCAATTTTGTTCAATTTAAAATACTTTTTTCTTAGGGTATTGTACAAATT